>JAQFXW010004225.1:0-11237 GCA_034693945.1 Dendrobaena attemsi
TGAACGATAAGAAACATATCTACCACTGGAAGCTGGATGTACGATGAAAATCTGACGTAAACTCAAAGTGGGATGACATTAATGAAGAGATACGCTTAAAATGTAAATAAAACTAGAAGTGGGATGAAATTTGATTAAAGAACTACAACTGGAAGCTGGACATAAGATTATAATCTTAAATAAACTCGAAACAGGATTAAAGATGAAAATATAACTACGATTGGAAGCTGGATATAAGAACGAACCATTTGTCGTGAACCATTTCTCGTGAAACCATGTACACTGTTGAATATTGAATTCAGTATAATGTTATAGAAGCATAATTTTTATATAATAAATTCATTGTTGCCATATTCAAATTCTTGTAAAGTTTACTCTTATGGCTCATAAGGCATAAGTTATTTATTTATGTAAAAAAAATTCATATACTACAGCACCCCAGCAAGAAAATCTTGAGGACTCCATAATGACAGTTTGGGGCATCTTGTTTGTGAATAATTTTAATCTAAGGTATTATTTTGGGTATCTTTTTGTTATACGTTGTCAAGATTTTCTGCATTGTTTCTATGATGTGTATAGATTGCAATTTGTGATTATGGCTTTTTTACTTTGAAATCTAGGTCCTCGTTCTCGACCAGAAGTTTCAGTTGAAGTCATAGTGGGTGGAATCATTGAAGATTTACTCGATTCGATCTTTCCTGCCGAGAAAGCGGCTTCAGATTTCATTGGTTGTCTGTTGGATCAGGTGGACAAAGCCATCAAACCCCGTGGTACGTCGACACAGGCCAGAGGTTTTCTAAGACTGTTTATTGAATTGTTGATCTGTATAAAATTATGTTATCAAGTGTCTCCGTTTTGCAACTTTCTGTGGAGTCCAATGGACAATTCGCTTTTGCACCTCAATGTTTTAGAAAACCTTGTGATGAGGGTTTGTTGTTAGTCAAAGGTTGGTTTAATAGCTAAGAAGATAACAGAAGCATATTATAAAGGGAGAGGTTACAATAACACATTGGCACAAAGAGCATGTGGTTCATTTCCCACTACCCTTCTAGAAGTTGACTCATCTTTCTTCCGCTAGGCGGCACTGGTGGAGTAGGATGTAGAATGAATAGAGTGGCATTGAGTGCCCTGCTGAGCTGCGAGACTGTTAAGTCGAACTTCTGTAATCATACAATACCTGTTATCATACTGCATCATATCAGTTTGAAGGTCAATAAATGTTGATTATTGAAGATTGATATTATTATTTTAAGTTGCTTGTGTAATTGCTAATGTGCAAGAAAATGACAATGGTCATTTATTCTAATGGCTTGACACAGTTCTATGACTTTCATTAATACTGTTGTAATAGTTCTGTGAGGCACCCTTATGATAGTATGGTAAATGTTCTGGTGCCATCTAAATTGTAGCTATTAGTATTGTTATTGCTTCTAAGAATATATATATAAGTATTTATTTATATATATTGTTTGCCCGAGAGCAATGGAGACAAAGGAATGAAATGTTTTAAAGTTCATGCTTTTGTCTATCTGCACTGGCTCTCATCTGAAAGTTCTACCTAAATTGTCTTGTTGGGGTTCTTTGTTTTAGCTATGTTACTCTCTGTACTTTGTAAGATGTGAGCATTTGACTTGCATTATTAGAAGGCTAGTTACTTATTTAATGTGTCAAGTCATCTCGTTATGTCTTTAGGTGGAAGAACACGCAAAAAGTCGCAGTTGGCAACTGGCCTGCCAAGTGTCAGTGCGGATTCCATTCCACCGGAACTGACAGGGTCTCAGAAATGGAAGACAGTTAGAATTTCTGATTCTAGCACACCGACAAAGAAGTCGATTTTCCTTGGCAGCGAAGCAGATCTCCAAGTAAGTGATCATCTTAACATCTTTACTATTCTTGACCTATGTCGTTAGCTACCATGGTGCAGAAATCAATGTGAACTGTTACCAGATCTCAAGCAATTTAGAATAGCAATAATGGAAGTCATACTGGCCAAAATAGAATTTGATTCTGATATGTTTGCTAGAATTGCTAGTGGCCACTTTTCATTCAGTTTTTATGAATCTTTGAAGAGAACTGTTAACATAATTGCTCTTGTGCGTCTTTGAAACAAGTATTTCAATTTCTTGAAGCATTGTTTAAACAAGTGGGATTGCTAATGTAACAGTGCATTGTTCATCACACATTAGCCTTCGACTTACAATCTTGACGCACTATGTCAAACTGTCAATTACTGTGAAATTTGGCAATTCATAAGAAGTCAGGCATTCATCTGTTTTCAGTGCAAATGTTATTTTTGATATTTGTTAATATGTTTTCTGTTGAAGGATCAAAAGTCTGTTGATGCTGAGTTGTCATCAGTTGACGTTGTTAGCAGAGACGACGCACCAGTCATTGATCCAATGGAATCGGAGACGATTCTCAATCCAACCAAAGTCCGTCCTCTAGTTTGCGATGATGAAGAAGTCGACATATTCTGGAACATGCCTGCCATAGAGAAAATGGAGTTGTCAATAAATGTTGAAGACAGCAGTGCCTTAGCGGGAACTGAAGAAAAGTACGCTAGCAGACTTGTACAAAAGGTGGATTATGAGCAGCCAGAGGATGCGAGTGGCATGAAAGGAGCGAAGAACCAGTATGGTAAGGATGATGAGACCATATCCGAATATAAGATTAAGATAGAGAAAGACGAAGATTCCGATCTGCCAATCCAATCGGTGATTAAGTCTGAGGCCACAGAAGTCGACGGTGCAGCGAGTAAAGACGTAGATTCCGATGAAATAGACGCTGACAATGGAACAGTTGTCAAGAATTGCCAGCAACCGGTTTCAAATCCTTCTGTTGAGAACCAAATGGAGGAGGTTGTTGTAACATCGGAGTCGTGCATCTCAAGCGTTGCGGATGTGGCAGACGATGAAGAACACAAACAAGAGATGGGTTTTAAAGAAGATGTCGTAGAAATGAATGCGAGAAGTGTTGAAGATGTATCTGGCGATGAACACGTACTTAAGACGGATACCAAGGCAGATGCCAGTGATGTGAATACAAATGCTGAAGATGTGGAGGAGGGTGATGAAGAACTTGGACAAGAGATGAATTCTAAGTCAGATGTCAGAGTGAATGCTGGTGTTGAAGATGTTTCAGGTGATGAGGAACTCATACATCAGACGAATTCTAAGGCAGACATTGGAGAAGTGAATGCAAGTGCTGAAGGTGATTCAGATGATGAAGAACTTCTGTTTGAGACGGATTCTAAAGGTGATAATGAACAAGCAGAGATTACAGAAGTGAATGCAGGTTTTGAGAATGTTTCAGAGGATGAATTTGTACATGAGACGGATTCTAAAGCAGATGCCAGTGAGGGGAATACAAATGCTGAAGATGTGGAAGGTGATGAAGAACTTCTGTTTGAGACGGATTCTAAAGATGATAATGAACAAGCAGACATTACAGATATGAATGCAGGTGTTGAGGATGGGTCAAGTGATAAACTCCTACATGAAACGGATTCTAAGGCAGACGCCAATATGGTGAATACAAATGATGAAGGTGTTTCAGATGATGAACAAGAAATTGATTCTAAGACAGACATCATAGAAATGAATGCTGGTGTTGAAGATGTTTCATGTGACGAAAAACTTTTACATGAGACGGATTATAAAGCAGAAGAAGTTGGAGAAGTAAATGCTGGTGTAGAAGATGTTTCATATGACGAAGAACACAGAAATGAGACGGATTCTAAGGCAGACTTAAGAGAAGTGAATTCATGCGCTGAGGATGTTTTAGGGGATAACGAGTATAGTCAAGAGATTGATTCGAAGGTAGACGTCAGAGTGAATGCAAGTGTTGAAGATGTTTCAATTACTGAAGAACATGGACAAGAAATGTTTTCTATGGCCGATTTAGATCAAGATCTTAAGTTGTGCAAAGTGGATCATGATGATGATGGGAATAATTGTGATATGCGGAGTTTAGACCGGCAGAATGAAAATGATACTGGTATGAAATGTTACACAGACCAAGAAAGTGACCGTATTAAGCCTGATCAAGCCACCGATCCAGAGGATCACCAGAGAGGTGAACTTCCTTGGGTAGATACTGAGCAAAATACGTCTAATATTGATCGAGGAGATCATGGTATTGATCAAGGGGAGAATCATGGCTATGAAGATTCTGAACATGTTACCTCTGTTACTGATCATGAGGAATTTGGTAATGAGAAAAATGATTATCAAATTACTGAAGACGATGCTCACTGTACTGATCAAGGTGACTACGATAATCAGGGTTTGGAACAGTATAAGGGTGAAATTGGATCATTTAGTAGTAACAATGAGAACTGTATGAACAATAAAACTGCGGAAACTTCTTGTTCTTTTCAGTCAAATGAGATGAGTATAGCTGTAGCAGGTAAGGACTTATTGTGTCAAGATTCTGAACAAGAGACAACAGGTGTTGGTGATGAAGGATATTTCATTGATCAACAGGGGGTCAATTATCACGAGGAGAATTGTCTGAGTGACGACAAAGATATTCTTCAAAATGATGCAACTCTTACAAATGATCGACGTGAAACAGAGTGTTCTGACTTTAAAAATTTGTTCGATGAAACTAATGAAAGCAATACAGAAATTCCAAAATTGACAGAAACGGAGAGTTTAGCGATGAATTTACTTGAGAAGTCAATGGACACACCAAATAGCATTTGTTTAAATGAAAATGACAGCCTAGCTTCAGTGAAAACATTGGACAGCTTGCAAAGGTGTGACGGAAATGTGGGTACGGATGTCTCGCAGAAATCTGAAACTCAGGACGAACACTCTCAGGAAAATAAGGTGATTTTTATCGCATGCCTCATTTCGAAATTCATAATCTGAAGCCTGTCTTATTAAAGTAAGTAGAATTTCGCTGCAGATAGGCACAAAACCAAGTAATTTTAATTTTTAGAATCACTGCAGCTTCATTGGAAATGTCCTTTTGTCTAAGCCACTTGCATTAGTGTTTTGAAAGAAGTGCATATATGAACTCTGGCATCTCCTTCACTGAGCACCATTTATGCCCTGTTGTATATCGATGTGCACAATGCACTGCAATGTCAAAGAGTTGTAATAATACCATTGCAATTCAATTGGAAATCAGCGTAGGACCAATTGAATTTGGTGAATCCTAGTCATTTCTCCTGCATTGGGGTATATAATCAGGTTCCACGACAAATGGTTCACAGACATTTGGTTCACTACGCAGTATCGTGTTCTAAGTAAATATATGATGAAAATCTAAATTAAATTCGAAGTGGGATGATCGATAAGAAACATATCTGCAACTGGAAGCTGGATGTACAATGAAAATTTAACGTAAACTCGAAGTTGGATGACAATAATACCACATGCCCATGAAGAGACACGCTTAAAATGTAAATAAAACTCGAAGCGGGATGACATTTGATAAAAGAACTACTACTGGAAGTTGGAAATACGATTAAAATCTGAATTAAACTCGAAGCGGGACTAAAGATGAAAATATAACTGCGATTGGAAGCTGGATATAAGAGTGACCGTTATGTCGTGAGCCATTTGTTTGTCTGTGAACCATTTGTCGTGACACCATACAGTCAGGTGCTCGTATCAGTTCCATTATTCGATTTTATTGGTTTCGTCTTTCAGGCACAAGCCTCTAAAAGCTCTGCAAGTTCTGAGGAGGCCAGAAGCCATGGAGACTCCTGCACAGACAGAAGAGAGTCTCATTCTTCTCAGACTTTCTTTCCATTGAGCCCACCTGCAAGTGGCTCCGACAAAACGAACCGTCAAGACTCGCATCACGCAGGCTCCTCACATCACAAAGATCGTAGCTATGGGAGCAGAGACAGTGATCGGAGGAGCTATAATCAAAACGATTATGACCGCCGGGGCTTAGAACAACGGGACTATGAACGTAGAGACTCCAATCGACGAGACTATGACCAACGAGACTACGATCGAAGAGACTACGATCGAAGAGACTACGATCGAAGAGATCACGACCGAAGAGACTACGATCGAAGAGATCACGACCGAAGAGAATATGATCGCAATGATAGAAGTGGATACAGGTTACTACAGTGAATCCATTTTTCTGTTGTTGAAACACTGATATGTACTAGAAATTGCTATAGTGTTATTTTGATGCTATATCTGGAAGTTAGCGACTTTCAGCATTAGGAGTATTGGCATGTGCCAAATGCTATTGAGCAAAATAACCATTTTAGTGGTTATTTTCCGAATTTTTGCCAATAGTGGTGTAATGTGTCATAAATGACAGTGGTAAATAAAATTTAATGGAGCCTTGACTTGTGTGAATTTGAACACTTAGAGCATAATTTTGATAGCTCTCTGATGGTAGTTTTGGAGCATTACTTGTTTGTCAACATACAAGAGGGTAAACCCACTTTTGTAGGACCTGTTAGTAAACTCAAATTACCACTGTAAAATGACAGACACAAAGCTGAATCGCTAGCTCATTGTATCACTTGTAAAAATTGACTGCAATAAGGCAGTTTGAAAACATTCTGTACATTCGATAGATTTTATAGCCAAACTTGTAAAATGATTCACGATTAGATGAATCGCTGATCATTTCTGTAGTGCCTTGCTTCTGAGTTGACCTATTTAAATATTCAGAAGTTTCACGTCATATAATTACGTTGTTTCCAGCTAACCGTAAGCACTCTTTTTCAGGTATGAGAGCCACGGTCATGGTAATCGGCGAGACGATCGATACGGCGATTCTAGAGGTGGACAGTCTCGTAACAGCGGCCACAACAAAAGCCATGATAGCTCAGCAAACAGCAACCGATGGTCCCACTACCCACACTGAACAACTACTGACTGTAAAAGGATAACCGCATTTTGCCGGGTGATCTCTTTTTTCCCCTCGGGAAGGCTACTTTGTTTTAGAACGGTGATATTTAGTGACATTCATCGAGTTCCTCTGGAAATTGATTAAGCTATGGCCATCATGTTTCAAAGTGTAAGAGAATAAGACAGTCTGTCATTTTAATGTACAATGTGCTCCATTCTTTGAGCCAAGATGTATTAGTTCAAGATTGCAGACAATTGTTTGTGAATAAATTTGTTAATCAAGTGATCAAAATTTTATTGTAAGGGGCCATCCATTTAGTATGTAGGCAAGAATCCGAACAAATTTACTCTCCATATGCAGGCATACTTTTTCACCGACCCCGATGTGCGTATGCGTACATACATTTCATGCGCCCTAGGGGCTTCTATCCCTATGCCCACCGGGTGCAGCTGCGCCCAGTGGAAACAGAGGGGAACATTTTATAATGTATAATGCTCAGAAATAGGGGGGAATACTGGTTGGAGGAGATGGAATAAAATTTGTGTGGGGAAAAATGGAAAGTCATGCGTTTTTGAGTCCGGCTGCTTGAGGGATAGTGCGTTGAGGAAACACCAGTAGAACAAACTACAGAGTCCTAATGTCTTGTACTGACAAGCAGTGACAGCTGAGTCATATGTAAATGTGGCAGCAACAGAAGCACTGCTGAAATCTGGGTTGTCCATCCACGGTTGTGGGCAAATTAAGGGATGAGTTAAAATCATCCCATGATAAACCATGGGATGATTCTAAGAAGACGCGACTTGTACATTTGAATCGGGTGCTTGAAAAGCAACTTCTGCACCTGTAGAACGCATTTTTTCTCATGGTGAGATTTTTATGAGGCCACACAGAGAGGGTCTTGGAATGGTCCGAAAATGCTGACTGATTTTCGTGTAGGGCCTATTAGAATCGTGGGCTTAATTAAGACAGAGTGGCACAACGCAAGCTGGTACAACGACAGAAATTAAACAAACAAATAGAAAATGAACAGTTCAGAAAAACGAGAGTAGAGAAATCAGAAAATCAGTAAATGTTATTAAATAAAACTAGGGATGAAATTAGTGTCATTGTGTCAAAATTCCTTGATAGCATAAGAAGGTTGAAACCGTTAAAGTCGTGAATCCTTTGTCTCAAAGTGTATGGACATGATCGGGTAGGGTAGAATCAGAATCATAAGGCAGAGGGTCAAGATCCAGGAAGATAGATCGATTAAGACGGGTGATGTTTGCAGTTTAGAAGATGAGTAAGATGAGGAGAAAACTCAGAAGAAGATTGGTTAAAGAGTAGCCTAGTGTTTTCAATTGTGGATGAAAGACCTGTGGGGAAACGACACATCAACCATGTCAGTATAATGGTCAAAACAGCACAGGAAGTTCACATTAGCCTATAATTAGGCCTAGATCACAGCTGGTTCACTCGATCAATGACAAATGTAAACAATTCTACATTATAAGAAGACATACATGTAATCGTGACACTCAAACGTAGGCCTATTCACATCAACGATCAGCAAAGCAATGCGGGAATGACGCAGCTGGCCACGGCCTTCTGAATATTACCAGGCCAGTTCAAGGCCGTAAGCTGGCTCACCCAAAATAGTGTCCAACGTAGACTTCAGTTCAGTCTTTGCCTCGGCCAATATAATTATATAGGACTGTCCAAAGCAAGCATTCATGAGTCGAGGCGAAAGGCCTAAGTTAAGTCTGTCAGTTGGAGGATTTTCTTTGGTTTTTCATTCGGAGGGGCACAGCTGTTACCTGTGAATAAGGAAGAATGATGCAGCTGGCTACCCAAATAATGTCCACCATAGACTGTCAAGGCAAGTATGCGTCTAGTGTTGTGTGGGACTTCCCAGAGGTTGCCCGAGTACGCACGTGGCATTGTTTAGAGGCGTGTCGGTAGAGATTTCCCGTCTAAAGTTTGGCGCCCAAGGGATTAAATTCTCTGGGATGCGCGTCTTCTGATAGTTAGTCTCCTTTAGACTCTTAAGTGGTTGGAGAGCTAGGTTGTCACTCACTGCTGTCTGGTCTGCCGATCGAGGCTGGCAGGCAGGCGACTTGACGATGATGTGGTGACAACGACGACTTCGGAACGCTTTGAAGATAATTATAGGCGCTTTCTTAGTGTTTCTACCATTTCTGCATGGTGCATTCTGAAGTCAACGCTGTGAGCTGCCGTTCAGCTATGGTTGCTTCTGCTTTGTTCTTCTGCGAAGCTCGCTGTGATGTGTCGACTATCAGCTGGTAATATGTTTCATTCTTGTACATAATTGTAAATAGGGTGTAAATAGAGAATTAAAGTTTGAAAATGTTTCTGCTTGACTATTCGTGTTTCATCCCCTATAGGCAGTAGGCAACGAGTAACACTAGACAAAGGGCCTAGTTAAGTCTATCAGTTCAACGGGAGGATTTAATTTGGTTTTTCATTCGGGTGAGGCACTGTTCCGTGTGAATACGTAGCCGTTGGCGGTCCACGTTGAGTGTTACATGATCATCTCTTTTACGGTTACCATGGAACGAGCCTTGGCAGAGATGCAGAACTCTTCATACAAAATTCGCTTGGGAAAGAATTTTTGACGATGGGAAAAGGAAGTTTTGTTATTAGTTGGGACGTCAAAAGGGGTCATCAACTTAACTTAGTTGGCGAATTCGATGTTAATTTTTGAGAGATTTTCAGAAGTTGGTTTAAGAGATATTTTCGGAAGTTGGGACAAACAAGGTCATCAACTCTTTTGGCGGATGCGATGATGAAGTTTCAGAAAAAGTTTCAAGGGGGAATTTTTCAGAAAAATAGGGGAGGAATGCTTCATAGGCTTAGGGGATGGACGCCTCTGACTATATAAGGCGAGTATAAGACTCAAGAAGAGTTTAGGCATAGGCAGGCCACCTGACAGAAAATCCGGGACCCTGCATGTGCAGTGCATTAATGGCCCTTTAGGTTAATGAGAAAAGTATAAAAAATAGAAGTGTGCTCCAGATTTGTACTTTAATTCTATCGTTAAATTTTTTTATCCTTTATATTTACTTTGGAAATTTTTATTAAAATCTTACAAAGCACGATTTAGCGCCAAACAGTGATTTCGTTAACGTCTAAATTCACAGAGTCTTGAACGTATCACATTTAGCCTATCACAACATTTTTAATCCAAGTCAAATGGACAGGAGCCATCTATTTTTTTAGTTTCGTAGGCTGTTAGGGTCATACGCAAAAGCAATGGTAGGCCTATCTGCAAAGATTCCGAACTTTTTATTTGGGGCCTAACCGAAACAAGACTTGATTGGCCAAAGATAGCTTTTCTATGTATGTGTGTATGTGTGTATTTCTATACCGCCTCTTTCAGTGCACTACTATTCAGAGGCGGTCCCGACTACAGCCCAAGGGTGTGTCGGAGTTTTACACGCCGAAGCGCTTCAGAAATTGTGAGTGAAGGACTTGCTAAAGGTCCTTGCGCGGTGGGTGGGATTCGAACCCGCAACCTTTCGGTTGCGAGGCGGCGACCTTCACCGCTACACTACCGCGTCCCATCAGTAGTATTTTCCTATTCTATCGAATACAGTCGTAGTAAACTCCGGTGTCGGTTTCCTTCCAGATCGCTGGTCTGTCTGGGATTCAGAGACTGGGGAAGCTGGTCGACTTGAACATCTCCAACACGCGCATCATCACTGACGCCCTGCTCTGTCTCACGAACCTCCAGTCTCTCGCCTCTCTCAACTGCTCCAATACGCCCAACGTCAACGGCGATGTCGCCGTCTCGTATCTGGCCCGTAAGTCATCGTCAAATCTTAGCCTCTGTTTAAGTAATTGCCTGCATGCAGATATTTTTTACAAAAGGGGCAAATTAGAAATGGTCACGGTTAATTGTATTAGCTTAGCTTGGGGTGTGGTGGAGGCACAGTCTTGGGACCACTGTTTTGGCGCCGGAGTGCAGTTTGGCGCCGGACACTTTTGGCGCCGTTTCACAGTTTGTGTGTGTGCAACTACTGAATGCAAATGACAAAATGAAGTGGTAGCAATTTTTAGTACATATGTGAATGAGAAGATGAGAAGTTGTATAAAAATGTGTATTAAACGAAGAAAAAATAGTGTTTAGTGTTTATTAGTATGGCAAACCAAAAATAGAAAAAATGTAATAATGCGTAACAATTTAACTTTGAGAATGTTAAAATCTTGAATGTTTCTACTCAAAAAACTGTTTGAAATTCGAGTCCTGAGCTTAATTACTCCATTAAAAAACTATGCGAGAGTCCTCTTAGATATTCAATGATACTACGATCACTGTAACTCTCGACAATTAAGATAAAGGGAGGATGACGATATGTATGTATGTGTGTATTTCTATACTGCCTGGTGTATTTCTATACCAC
>JAQFXW010004226.1:0-11232 GCA_034693945.1 Dendrobaena attemsi
CAGCATAATCGAGCTTAAGCAGCTGTTGGCGGGTGCCAAACCATATCAGCTGCATCTTAGAGGAATTGAGTGAGAGGTGATTTGAGGACATCCAACTGTTCAGATCATGGGATAGAAACTCAATTGATTGCCCCAGAGAGAGTTGATGGACAGGAGGACCATGGAAAGGTCTGAAAGTGACCCATTAAACAGGTACAACCAAAATGGTACAACAAAAACGGTACAATGTCATCGAATACATTCACTATAACAAACGATGGCAGGAGGGTCAAGTTCTCAAGATTTGAAGTTCAAAGAGTTGCGAAGACGACGCAAATCCATTTCTAGGGTCGAAGGACGGGGGTGGTGAGCCAGCTGTGGAGTTCCGAAGGCCATCCAGCTTAGATGTAAGCAAAGCATGGATTAAGAGTCGTCGGCTGTGAAGGATGGATTTGTTGGTGTGCCAGAAGAACAACCAAGAAAACCAGAAATGGCCGACCACAGTTTCTTTGGGTTGCCTGAATTTCTTGTCACTAGGTATTCCCAGTAGGCCGCCTCTTTCTGACAAAGTTAGTATGGACAGATCAGCTTTTGAATAGTACCGTAACACTTTGACAGCCTACCAGCTGAACATCCATGGATTTAAAGTTAACGGACAACCAATGCACTAAGTTTCGCCCACAAATTGTGAAATCGAGTCTGGGGATTGTAAAAAGAGAATGTAGAGGTGAATGACGATAAATATTTAATGTGAGCAAGGTCACAGTGAAATGTGAATCTAAGGAAGGCTTGGATAGTCACTTCAGTCAAACATTAATTAATTAATTAAGACTACAAGTTTACATCATCTCATGCTGAATCCCATGCTGACCGAAGTTTACGTTGATTACAAATGAATTGACAGAGTGTTCCTACACGAGAAGGATCTCGCTCCTTTTGAGTTTTCCATTTGTACTCAATGCATCTCCCGCATCTATTCATTTACTGTGAAAAAACTGATTGCAATATACAGCTATATTTTACATATGAATGAGTGATCAATCATTGTGACAATTTCCTGTACAGCATTTCCTTTCACCATTTCCTCTTTCTTAAGATTAGAAATGTTGGTGAGACATATCACACATTCACACAATTTCACATTATTTTGTAGTTCTATATTCATTTAATACTAATAGGAAACGATATTATACATATATTATTGTGGAAGATAGCAATCTTGCTGTTCCAATTCTGTGCCAGGATACCACCAACTGCAATACATTATTCATATGGCCAACAACTCCTGACAAAGTCTTTAAAGATCTTAGATTTAACAAATCTAAGATCTAAGTTCCAATGTTGGCTCAAAATCAAGGTGATTTTGTCATAAAACCTGTGTGTTGTTACAGTAAAGCAGCAATCGTAGACAAAGTGTTTGTAGATTTCTCAGACGCCACAGGAAGCACAAATAAGTGGCTCACTCAGTTTGAAAATTTAACCAGGGACGAATGGTGTGACTTTCACATTTTTGCCTGAGGAAGAATGGAATTGGTTTTGACGGCTATATTGGTGATGAAAGCAATTAAGCATATACACTTATACAGCATCATACGATGACTTTAAAGTCCACTCCCTGGTCGACACTCTTAAAATAACACCCACAATTGAAGAAGTCTTTGGTTGTTAGAATTTCTACTATCTGAAACTGGTATCTAGAGATAGGCTTATAATGACAATAAATTCATTGAAGACATGACCCAACATGCGGCAAGTATCTGAATTGACTGAATTCAAGATTTGAGGGAAAGCGAAACAAAGCCAGTCAAAGAATGCACTGGATAGACAATGTGAACCTAACAAGACTCGGACCTGAAACAAGCGCTTAGCATCGGACTTGACAAGGACCGCAATACAATGGAGATCATTTGTTCATACCCATCTCCAGAAAGCGGTCTGCTCAATGCTCATGGATTTTGACAACATCATTTTGTGATTTAGCACCAAAGAGTTGGAACATTGATGCCTGTAATATAACTGTTGATGACGATGATGGTGAAGGTGATGGCCAAGCAGTTCTCATCTTTAGTTGGAACTATTGATTACTTCAAAAGATGGGCCACTGTATTTATAGTCTGTTCAATGCTCATCGATTCTGACAACATCATTTGGTGATTTAGCACCAAAGATTTGGAACACTGATGCCTAAAATATAGCATTTATAATATGGTACAGTTAAAAAATGTAAGTATTAAAAGACTATGCAAATAAATGGAAACATAAATTTAAATTAATTCTGGACACCTCAGACGGATACTGTTTCATTGTGAGACCACTTTCAACAAATCCTTTCCAACTAATCCTTTCCAGATGCTATGATTAGAGCGGCAATGTGGAAAACTGCCTCCATAGTGAACTGCAATTAAATATGACTACTTCAAGTTTAAAAATACTTAGAAATACATGTCACTTAAAAGCTATTACTCTTAAGTGATATGTTCAAAGTTCCTAAGAATTGAGTTTGGTCTGCTTGCCAACATCGATTACATTTTTTTCATAGAGAAAGTCTGTTATTATAAGCCAACATTAGTCAATGTCATCCAAATGTTTGTAGCTTTTAATGAAACTCATACTCTAAAGCCCTAAATCTGACTTTAAGCTCCCAACTTTATTTCCTCTTTCTTAACTTTATTTCCTCTTGCCAGAAGTCTCCTTAGTTCAGAGCAGCAAATTCTCTCAACGAGGATCAAAGACGCTGGAACTGAGAGGAAATTCCATGCAGCAGATGCAAAGTCAATGCGAGTACGTCTCAATTAAGTCTAGCCTTTTGTCCTCCCTGGTCTGGCATATGGTCTGTCCATCCAACCCATGGGTGGGTCACCCTCTATTACCTTAATTTTATATATAAATTACAGTTAAGAGCTGCATAAAGCCGTGGAAACAGTGAAAATATTTGTTAAAAAAATTTCTGTCCACATCAGAGGCTTTTACTGCCATAAGATATTCTTAAACTGTGGATCCATCAAAGCTGGTGATGAGTTCTCTGGCTCAGACTATATTATACAAATGTATTACGCCAAGTTGTGTCTGTCTTTTTTATTTTGAATACTGATTGATACTACTGATTGATTGTGTATCGTATTGATTGTCAAAACTAAAGAGTTTCATCTGCACAGGGTTCTCTATGTCTGTTTATTTTGCTGACAATGCAACTGACGACGTCTAAACTAGAGAAACTGATTAAACCCACTGCAGCCTAATTCGGCCTTTCAGCGATCACAGCATTCTTCGTTTTCTCTACTTCAATCTGTCTGTACTGAAGTTTGAAGAAAGATTCACTAGTACAGCAACAGCAATGTACAGACTATAGAGCATCATTTGACGCACTTGGACAAGCAGCGATTTTTTACTTAACATGAGATCAGGATCCATCTGCTATGAATACGATGATTACACGAGTAGAGATTGTATCAGAATCTCCTCTTATTTGAGTACCGCGGGTTGCACTGACCCTGCAATCACCACCATCACCATCATCATCATCAGCTCCTGATGACTGCCATTTGGTGACAGTGAGCAAGAAAAAAATTAGCTCCATCATTCTTAGTCATTTGTCAAGATCAGTGAAATTAATAGTCTATAGCTCATTGCTATGTTTTCATTCATATTGTTTGTCCATCATCACATTCTTTGCATGCCTTCGTTTCTCTTGTCTTTCAATTCCGCGTTTGATCAGCTTCCATATTTTTAAACCATCAAAGCATTTTGCTAAGCTACATTGTCTAGAAGATTTATTTGAACACATAATAATTGTTTTGTGCCATCGTTCTTAAGTTCCTTAAGCTTTAAAGTATCTGCAATTTTCGTACAATTACATAATTAATTTACATGATTTCATAATTTCATGTACAATTACATGCTTTCAATTATAATTACATAAACTTTACAAATTGCATACATAAGATATGATTCAAAAATAAATTACAATTGTAATCTTATGATATATAATTAGTTACATGACTGTGAATTATACTAATACTAGTAGTCTTGCCCGTCCTAAGACGGAGTATAAACAGGCCAATGTCATCCAATAAAAACCTCATAATCGAAATGATGTCATTTGAAAACGTATGCGATCTTGATTTTCGATGCTTAGAGTTACAATAACAGTGCACCACCAATAGCAATTACAACTGATGAAAATCCGAAAAGCAGTGTTCCTGGGGTCAAGTCAAACACCTCATGATGAGGGCCCAAGGATACATCAATGATCCCCATTCCACTAAACAAGGATGGGAGATACATCAATGATCCCCATTCCACTAAACAAGGATGGGAGGTAGGGCTAACCAAGGTAGTGCAGTAACTGTGGTGGCGGCAGAAGCAACCTTTTCATCTGGGGATGAATAATCATGACCGAGATCAAAACAAATGCTCGTTTGACATCAAACTGGCGTCCTGTGGTCCTGTGGCAGGGATCGAGATGGTAATAGATAAAGCCTAACAGCATATCCACCACAGCAGTAAATACCAGGAAACGCACAGCTCCACTAACACACAGACTGGCTGAGAGACAGACAAGTAGACTGACACGTTGATGAACAGAAGAGATAGGCGAGGGAGCAACCAAGCCACAGCTGTTAATGAGCTGCTGCTGCGGCTGGAGTGAAAGCTGGAAAACCCACTTGGTCTCTCTTCCACAACATAGCACTAGTCATTCCCACAGACCTAAGGGAAAGCAACTGGATCCCTGGCCAAGTGGATAGAACGAAGGATGAGAGCTAAAAATACACACCATACATATGTATGTATTAGCGGAACTATCTGTCTGCTTCATGTGTTTGTAAATGTGTTTGTAAAGAGTTGTGTTAACTGTGTTGAGTTTCTCCAGAGAAAGAAGACAGTCAATCAAAGTCTGACCATCTCCCCTGATACAAACGAGAAATGTGCTCAGATTTACTCAAGTTTACTGTTACATGAATATGGTTACTTTAAGGCAGATGCGCAAAAGGCATGTGCCTAGGGCCCCGGATAATAGGGCCCCCCCCGAGGATCCACCAAAGCAACACAAATTTATACATTGGATTCACAAAAATGCTCTAAAATGTGTTGTCGGCTGGGGCTTCCCCCAGACCCCACTGGGGAACTTACCAAACTCCCCAGCCAGACACCTAGTTGTGACAAACATAACTGTATCAGTAGTCAAATCAGTTAACAGTTTGCAGTGATAAAATGAATGTAGGCCCCTACTTCAAGCTAAACATTCATTATTCACTTAGGCCTAATTGCTGCTTTAGCAGCCTATATTAATAAATTTAACAAAGTGACAAAATTAGTTAATATGCTGTTGTCCACAATGAAATACTCTTTAGGCTAAAGAGATTAAAGCAAAATCAGTTTGTGTTTATAGTTTGTTCCTAGGGCCCCAAACTTTCTAAATTACTCTGACTTTTGGTCCATACACGCTCACTGATTTCTGTATTAGAACAATATAATATACCCAAGTGGTTCAATCAAAATTACTTTGACACACGCCAACGTCTATTACTCACTGACAGTCCAGCCACAGCCAGCAGTACCAAAAGTGATGAACTGCTCATTTATTTAGACAAAATATGTGAACTGCCAATCTCCCTAATCTTATAAAAGAGCCTGTCAGCTTATTGGACTCATGCAAGACAATCTTGACTGGTGACCTCTTAATCTCTTATGAGGCTAGGAGTTTCAAAACACCTATTAAAAAAAGACCTCTCATCTAAAGACTGTAAGACAAACTTAAACTTGTCAGAAACAATTTCTTTAAAATCTTGATTAGCTGCTCTGACCATCAGGAAAAGCTGTGCTGTCTCGTAAAAGGATTTATTATTTTAAAGATTCCAAAGCCTCCCTGAATGATTTTAGTATAATTAATTATTTACTATATGCATTTATTAAATGCCATTCTCAAATAACCAAGGATCAGGCATTGGTGCTCGTGTATTGGTAAATACGATTGTACACATGTACAATCTCAAATGAGGATCCAGTCGTATGCTCCCATTACAAGGTCTACGTGATTCAAAACACTTTTATTAATTGAAATGTAATGTAGACTGCCTTCCATCATTCCATGATGATGCCTTACAAGAAATCTAGCTTCTCAAGGCACCAGTATACCGTTAAAATGGTGTCTTATGACCCTTGGCCAGAGCATTAATTCACTTGTCCACGTTTGGAACACTGTAAACTAAAGTAGATGTGTAGCAAAGCACATTGAGCAAGACCAAACAATGAATAGAACATTAACAGCATAAGCAACAGAGTTTGGTCATATGTGGAAGAGTATTGCATATACTAAACTGAGTAAGGAAGGTCATTCTCCAGTCGCTCATCGACACCTTCAAACATCCAATAAGATATTTATTTAGAGATAGCATTTTTACTCTCAGCTAAAAATAAACGCAACGAACTTCTATTTAAAATGCAGTTAGAAATTTCAGCATAAAACTCAATAGATCTCTAAGACTGTCAAGTTAGAATACATATCGATAGTGCAGAATATTACTGATGACAACACACAGACACTTTACACCTCCATACCGCTTAATTGCAAGGATTTATTCTCCCTCCCATTTGTTTTCATTCACATCCATTTGGAAAATAGACACCAGCGTCCCACAGCAGCAAAGTGGGGCTACATAAATTAATGATCAACCAATATTAATCAAATCCAGTCTGTCAATAAAAATTATTAGGCTGATAAAAAAAGAGAAAAATCTGTCTCCTTCATGTACCGAATAAGTCAGAATAACCCAGCAAGACCTTGAATGGAGTGTACTCTAAGTAAGTTTAGTCCTAAATTCAGTTATTTATGTACATAATTAAACATAGAGTGCTTGAGCAGAGATGCAGGTACTAATGGTAGGTACTCTAGTGACATTGAATTGACCCGAGTTGAAATAATTGTCCCACTGAATCGTCTTAAAAGTTGGAATTTCATGCAGATGGGCGTCATCAAAGGCTGCACTGTATTCAGCCTAATGGTTGCTTCGTTAGACATATCTGTATTAAAATAGAACACACCATCACGCAATATAACATCTGCCAACCAAGCAGCCTACACTGACAAATGTATCAACTAATGCCGGCAGCATGCACTTTCATGCCTTTCATCCTGCATACTAAGAGGTGCCATATAAGGTGTTTTCACACATACATCGGTTATACAATATACACATCTAAGAACAAATAAATGCAGGCAGCCACGCACATAAACATACATACATGCATTGTACATCGTACATGAATAGTACACAGACAGATAGACAGACATGAAATGCTATGGTGCAATCAAGGTGCCACACAAAACACTACGATAGTGCAGAATATTACTGATGACAACCCACATGCACTTTACACCTCCAAACGGCTAAATTGCAAGGCTTCAATCCCCTCCCATCTTGTTTTCATTCACATCCATTTGGAAAATAGACACCAGCAGTAGCAGAGTGGAACTCCATAAATTAATGATCAACCAAGACAGTTTTATGCTGCAGCAAATTTAATTTTCGCGGTTGATGAATGTCGTGGCATCGTTGCCGGTGCAGAATCCTCCGAATCTCCATGGAGATATCGCTCGAATCTCTATGGAGATATCACTCGAATCTCCATAGAGGTATCTCTAGAATCGCCATGGAGATATAAATGGCATAGAAAAGAGAAGCTGTCAAACGAACTAGCCAGCCAGAGTCGAGCCCATGAAATAAATATGACTCCTTGCTGCAACCAACATATTCAACTGAGGTAGGCTTGCTTTGATGTCCAAAAAACAACCCAAGATTCATTCTTCTCAACAACATTCTTCTCAGCTGGCTCCGTGCCAGGCTGCAGAGGACTCGAGCAGTTCATGTACTCCGTTTTGTATTGCATTCGTAATAATAGTATTTATAAATCAGCTCAGCAATCAATTAATCAATATTCGTTATTTATATAATAATCATTATAATGGCATTATTAATAATTGCGTCCTGGCAATGTCTCAGAGATACAGATGTAGTTTCCCCGCTGCAGTGCCACAGAGATTCGTTGAAACAAGTAGGCCTTCTCCAGTGGATCATGGGTTGTATTATTATTATTATTATTTGATTTTGTAATAACCTCATGTTGTGTTTCTTCTCAGTTCAGAGCAAGCGTAAGTGATCTGATCAGACCAGAGGATGACGATGAATCGCTTTCCAGATGGCTCAAAGGTATGATGATGATGATGATGACGATGATGGTGATGATGATGATAATGATGGTAAATATAATAATAAAATCTAGAAGCTTGGATCGCTTCTGCCAAGCCTTTGTTTGTTATATTCGCCAAAACGGAAAGTGGTCTGAAAACTTTATGTAACATGATGTCTTATTATTTTTATATAATAAAAATAAACCCTATTGTTGACTTGAAAATAAATTTTATATTTCTTGCAGCTCGTAGCTGGGACCTGAAGAAAGGCGAGAAGATGTTTCGAGATGTAAGTACAGCGCTGCTTCTCTAACTTACGTTCCCTCGTAGCAATACTTCGTATACCGGTACGTGCCCTCACTGCCCTGAGTACGGCCGTATCTCGACGAAAGACTGGCTATGGGGTATCTTCGTTTAAATAGGTAGGCCTAGGCCCCTATTCCTTCCCAAAGTTGCTCGGTTTAGGCCTACTTCATTTGCGCAACAGCTTCTCGACTTTCTGGTCCCAGAATGACGGTAGGCCTAACTCGTGCTTTTTGCAAGTTGAGTGACTGCAGCGCCTAAATATTGCGTCCCGACTTCGCAGTTTGGAAAGCTAGCAACCCCAGTGCTTTTTTGTGGCGGTACGCGATGGTACGCCTTACCGGAACCTTTTTAAGCTACTAAAATAAAATTTCTTTATAGGCCTATTTAATGTTTTTAGCAATGATTGTAAATGAAAACATTACTGTGTGTTGTACGTTAAAACACATAGGCCTACATATGCTAGCTCTTTTAGGACGTAGTAGGCATATATGTTTTAGTAGGTTTGCAAAATCTGAGTAGACCCTAATGACTAAAAAACTCATCAGTATTTTAGGACGTGGACCCCCACCCTGAAACCAAATCCTGGCTACGGCTTTTCTAATAATTACTTTAAAATTTCGTATAGTGTTTGCGCACGGGCACCTAGGGGGTCTATATTTTTAAAAAGCACTGAGTAACCCTATTTCTAAACAAAGATAGGGACGCGGTAGTGTAGTGGTGAAGGTCGCCGCCTCGCAACCCAAAGGTTGTGAGTTCGAATCCCACCAACCACGTAAGGACCTTTAGCAAGTCCTTCACTTACAATTGCTGAAGCGCTGAAACTCCGACATGCCCTCGGGCTGTAGTCGGGACCGCCTCTGAATAGTAGTGGACTGTAGGAGGCTTTATAGAAATACACGAATACATACATACATAAATACATTTCTAAGTCACTTCAAGTCTTTCTACTTTTGGTATAGCTGGGCTGGAAGCGCCTCTGAGTCAATTCTCGAAGTGGCGCTACACAAATGCCTGGAATGAAAATCTACCTATGAATGATGAGGATGATTGTCCATATTGTGTAGAGTGTAGACTGGCGGAAAAAGTACGGAACGGATCAGGTGCTCGACTGGGAGATGCCGGAAGTGTTGAGGAAGTACAATCCCGGAGGATGGTTCGGTCACGACAAGCAGGGTCATCCCATCTGGTGGGAACTGCTCGGCTTCACTGATGTCAAAGGTCAGACTCCATCTCCATATCCGCCCCTACGAGTCGTAAAGTCAGAAAAATTGAGACGACAAATAAAATATTAGTCAGAAAAAAATGACTATTGTAATTCTCTCCGCATAAAGTAACTGTAGCCACACTTTCTCAATACGGCCATCAAGGCCGTAGACAGGGGGTGTTTTAGGGTTTTAACCCCCTCCCCCCAATAGAAAACAAATAGTAGGGCCTAATGTAAAAGTTAGTTTTAAGTGTGAAGGGGTACGAAAAACGATGCTTTCTGGCGTAAAGCATCCCTGAAATGGAAAAAATGTAAAAGAAATTTTGTTACGATGTGGGAAAACACCCCCCGAAACAAAATCCTGGCTACGGCCTTGACGGCCATCATTAGGCCTACGGTTTATTTGTTTAAATTATTGCTAAGATTGCAACAATCAGAAAACATCAGAGAGACAAGCTTCCTCTTTCAGAGCTTTCGGCGACAATTATTCAACGCTTCAACGCTGTTACCTTCTGGGCTGCCCGTCATTGAAGAACCACGTAGGCTACGCTCCTCAGCCTGACCTCCCCGGATTTGATCTGGCACCGGAACGAACAAGGAGTTAATTGGCTATTGTTTTGATTTGGTATAGCGCCGGTGATTAAGCTGGTCTCCCTGACGTGGCTTTTGTGGGCGCTGAGAAATTTTCGAAGATTTACATTTACGCTCGTTCCGCTGAGACTGTTACTTAAAAAGAATAATGTATTACATTTTCAAAGCTATTAATTCCGTCAAAATGCTGATTTACCTTGAAATCTTATATATACGGCAAAATAACAAGAATAAGCTTACATCTTCTGCGGCGGAATAATGACTTGTTTACCATCGTCTTGCGAATGACCTAAATATTAATTCCCAACCAATGGAAGGCGTCAGAAATGGGTCGCAAATCATTTCTTAAAACGTCACGATTTTCTGTGTGCGCCGAAACAAGATTTGAAATAGACAGAAAATAATGAAAATGGCGTTAATTAGTATCAAACTCAATTTAATTTTTTATCAAAACGTTGACTTTACTTTCTTTTCTTAAATTGTAGGAATGATTCAATCTACTACAAAAAAGGATATAATCAAATCGAGAATCTATCTCACGGAATATGTTCGCAAGAAACTCTTTCCCGAAGTCAGTAAGAAGGTAAATAACGGATTATAATTATTATTATCGTTTCCAAGGTTTGCTTCGTAGAGTCCATTCAATTATTTAGTTATTTATTCACACATTTCTATACCGCCCCTTCAAGTCTCCTACTACTCAATGCCGAATAACGCTCGCTATAAAAGCAAGTAGGCCTATTTAGACTCTCGGCCTACGAGTGAAAGTGGACGTAGGTAGGCCTATAGCCAAAGATTGTAGAGTCGTAGACTATCTTTGCTATAGCTACGATTGTAGGTATCTTATCGTATCTAACTATTTATATAGCGCCTCTTGTGCTCTTGGGGTCAGCCCTTCATAAGCGCTTCCAGTGCGCAAGGCCCCACGAAAAGAGAATAGTAGACTAAAGTGTAGGTGGATGCA
>JAQFXW010004227.1:0-11231 GCA_034693945.1 Dendrobaena attemsi
AGGGGAGTGAGCGATGGCATTTCAGCGGTTCCCTTCAATTGAACAGCCAGCGACCATCTCGCCTGCGACCACCCCACCAAACCCTCCCAGAGTCCTGCAATACATGCACCTCATTGTGGTGGGAGGGTGAATAGACAGGCAGAGGTTACCTGTTAGTAAGACTATAGGCAATCAGTATAGAAGGCCTTGGCTTAAGAATCACGTAGGCGCAATGCCAGGGCGATAGCTTCACCACGCAGGATCGTGAAAGTGCTGGCTCATAGGGAGAACAAATAATATGAATAGCTAGTGAGAGGCCAGAACAACTGCAAAGCAGCTGATACTAACGAAATGTCATCGCTCGCTCCCCACTCAAGCAGTAGGCAGGTATCCATTGGCAAGAAGGTCTGGCCAATGGGTATCTTCTGCCACGGCAACTGTACCACGGCTTTTAAGTGATGCAATAATAGAAAGCAAACTGCACCTCTAAAATTTCCACTGTCTTAAATTTTGAACCGATCGATAAGCTTTCACAGAAAACAGTGCAAATTCAGAACCTGAAGAATATGTAAGCAAAGCTACACATAAATTACTGACAACACACGATAAACTGCAACAAATTGAATGCGGATCATATCTGTCACTTACTTTAAATTTCTTCATACGTTCTTCATTCTTTAATTTCATCATTTGTATTTTCCTGTCTAAAAGTGCTTCCTTCTCCTCACGTGTCAGCATTCCTTCATCATCCTTCTCTGTTGACTAGAATTTAAATATTCCACAAATAATATTACTAAAAACTGTAGTCTACTCTTAAAATAAAATGTTTAAAAATGCCTGAAACAATTTCAACCATAATTTATGCATAGGTACAAACCTTGACAAATTAGCCATATGCCTGTGATTAACCCAGGTCAGGCAGGACATGGAACTCTGCGATTGGTGTACAGACCCACAACCAGACACAGCACTCTTGAAGTCGTGCTACACTGTTGTCAATGTTGGGATAAGGACAGGTGTATCCTTTAGTGATATAATAAAACAACCTGACAAAGTAACTAGGGCATAACCGAAACATGGTATAAATTAGTTAAGAAACCGAAAGTAATAATCATCATAGCCATCATCATAGTTTTCCATCCTCTTCAGCGTACTTCAAAGATTCATCATCGGCCGACTGCTTTTCATTATATACACAATTACACATTGAACATTGTTAACATTGCATTGAAGCTTGGAATAATGATCCACCTTTATGCTGATGATACTCAACTCTACATAAAGCTGTCTGACAAGAATATCGAGTGAAATTGCAGCCTGCATCGTCGACCTTCAAACTTGGTGTGCATCTACGCAACTGAAGCTTGATGCCACGAAAACAGAACTTATTTGGTTTGACTGTCACGTAAGTTTGATTGTTGATATACAGATGAAAACTCTAATCCTCAGCCCAAACTGCTCTCTAACACCCTCAAACATTGTTCATGACCTTCAGTGTTATGCTGGATTACAAGCTTAACATGATTCATCACGTTTCATCCATTGCAAGAGCATGCTACTTCCACCTTCGCCGAATCCGATATGTATCGTATCGTATCTAAACACTTGTAAGGTAAACCATTAGGAAGCGCTTCCAGTGCGCAAGGCCCAGCGAAAAGAGAGTGGTCTTAACATGAGATAGGGAGGAGGATAGACTGCCAGAAAAATTTCAGATTGGACACAAGGAGAAAGTGCATTCCACAGAGAGGGACCAATAGAAGCAACGTGAGCAAGAATGAGCCATGCATGGTCGTCCGGGTGTAGGGAACAAGAAGATCACGCATGTTGGCGGAACGAAGAGGACGATCAGAGGAGGCTGAGTGAGGATGATCGATCATGTCTACAAGGTATTTAGGAGCAAGACCCAGCTGAGCCTTAAAGATACGAGTCAGTATTTTAAATTGCATGCAATGGAGGTCTTGAAACATAAAAGTAGCAATACGAGAGTACTTTGGAAGGCGAGACATTGCCTCAATGAAACCTGCCTCACTATCCTCAATTCTCATCCAAGCCCTCATCATATCTCACCTCAATTACTGCAACTCTGTTTTAACTGGACTTCCCTCATCAGCTCTACAGCCTCTATCATCCGTTCTACATTTATTCACACATTTATTCACACATTTATATAGCGCCCCTTCAAGAACACTACTCAGAGGCACTCCCAAACCAGCCCCGGCGAAAGAGCATGCGGCTGCTTGACTGGTGAAAGGTCTTTGTCCTAGAGATGACATCACTCCATCTCTGAAACATTACAAGACCTCCTCTCCCTCGTATATGACATCCATAGTTATGTCATGCGCTGCTGCCAGTTTCAAAACACTCTGATCATCCACACGAGGGGATTGTTCTGTACTCTGCACAAATCAGAAGTTTGGTAGCCACGCTTTCTCGGTTGTAGGACCTTCGGAATGGAACAGTCTACTAACTAAAGTCCGCCAGTCTACAACTGTTGTACAATTCAGGTCAAAATTGAAAACCCACCTGCTCTTACAGTACTATGACTAGGAATGCAGTGCTACACACTCTCGTGCAAGACTTGTCTTGTTATGGCGCATTATAAATGTTTAGTTGTATTGTATTGTATATCAATTGCTCAAGCTAAATATAGATATGCAAATTTGGGGGCATTTAGACAAAAGTGTATATATTATGTAGTCGTTAGAGGGCACCAATCACAACGCACGATACAATGCCGGAGAAATACTATACATGCGCCCCGTTTCTAAATGTTCGCCCACAGTACTGTTGGGCTTAAGTGCACAAAAATACGATAGGAAACAACGGGGTATTCAAGTCCTAAGTATTTATTGCTTATACTCGTAAGGCGTGATCTTTGAAAAGCTACGAAGTTCTTTGTTTATAATTATCAAACTGCAGTACACTAAAACACTACTAGTGCTAAACGTAATATAATCTCTATAAACAAAACTGCCAAAGTTATAGGGGCTTACTATTCACCTTTCTGACTTCATGCGCCATTTTTGTAAAGTTGAGCTTCTATCTAATCGTAAAATCGTCTCTAATCGTAAAATCGTTTCGGTCACTGAGTTAGTGAGTCAGCCTTCGGACCACCAAAAAACTCATACAATTTCACTTTTTACAGACAGATCCACTTCCGACTTGTGGCTTACGAACGAACAGCCATAGAGATCTATAGATCTATACAACAGTATAGAATAGACTGTAATAATTATGTAGGCTGATTGTGCCTCCGGACTCCACAGATAGGTTTTCCGGTGGGCACGTTTGGGCCGGTCGGACTGGAACTCCTCAAATCAGATGTCCGGAATTCAGCGCTTAATCTTTAGGCCTATTCCATTGTCGTTTGATTAGGGCAGTGCTGTCCAACCCGTGGCCCGCATGCGGCCTGCCAGATGATTTTAGGCCTATGTGGCCCGCCTGCACTTGCCAAACTTTTGCAATTTGTGTGAAATGTTTCAAACATCAACTTTTGGCGTATTTTCATAGCCAACTATTCGTTATTTTGGCTGTCATTTGACAATGTAACTCAAATTCAGTTATAGCCTACATTATCAATTTATCACCATACAATTTGGGCCTAACTACCACTGTACAAAACGTCATCTATTGCCTGTGACTGACAATAATTTTTAATTAAATCCTTCTACTGTTAATTCTTAATTTAACTCTTAATCTTACAGTAGGCTACTCCCATGCATTGTTAGTTAAGCTCTTAAATCTAATTATCCTGTAAACATATTCTGCGTTATTGTCAGTGTTTTCTTGAATTAAACGAATATAATGATATAGAATAATAATTTCTTTAACATTTAGAAAAAAGGCTATAGGCCTAATAGTCTATAGGCTACTGTGGTTACGACTTACGATTTTAATGGAGCGGCTCCAAAAGTTTTCGGTGGCCAACGGTATCAAAAATGTTGGACAGCACTGGATTAGGGTCTACTTTACTAACGCTCTAGAATTTTGATTTATAGGGTCTACTTTACTAACGCCCTACCACAGTACAATTGCCAAATAATCGTTTAAGCTTGTCTGAAGTGCATCGTACCAGATCTAGCGCTCATGTCCAATTTTTTTATTCTCCAATTATTGCAACGCAGTCAATTATAGGCTAATATAGAGCCTTTAATTATTCCTAGACGAGTAGACGTACGGTCACGTACCTGTAAAGGCTGTAATCGAAATCAATCAGAGAAAGCTCTGACGAGTGACGAATACAGTACGTTGACCAGTAGGTCTAATTATTTTCCGAGATCCGTAGGTGGTCAGAGCCTTCAAGTTGCAGTTGCACCAAAGCTGGTAGTCTATGACTCTACCATCTTTGGTTGCACTGCTGTGCATTGACCATGCAGGTCTGACATCTGGTCACTACGTATGCTATGGCACTGCCATTTGTACAATCAATATATATTATTATAGAAATGCAAAGATTTGGAGAAGTCAACTTTCTCAACAGTACAGTCAAGCAACAGGAATCAGCTATAGCTAGGAATACGGAATGAGGATGTGTAGCGTGGAATGCCTATTTAATGCCAAAAGCAACAATCTGTATTCAGTTTCCATGAAGTAGGCCTACATACATTTATTTTATCTGCCTTGTTTCTATCAGTTACCTCAGAAGCTTGTAGCAAGAATCAAAGAATACAACTATAGGGCCTACATGATTTCAATTGGTTCAGCTCAACACAATAATCTGGTAATCTTAAGTTGTTCCTAGATTAGTGATAATCAGTCGTACAAGCAGTGCTTCTGGGAAATGCCTAAATGGTTCGCTGGTGGCAAAGTCTCGTGCTATTATAATTGTCACACTTCATTACACTGAACATATATAGTGGTCCAAAGTTGCCACACTAACCTCAAAACTGATTGAAAGACAATAAGACATGTATAGTTAGTTTCACAATACTTCTGGTAAAAACTATAAGCCTTAGAGGTGTTTTAATGTATTGGTACCGGTATAATTATATGATTGCTCATATGGAAAGTCTTTAAGTTACACAGTAAATGAACACTCACTAACAGTACTGTTCTATAAGGCACATTATGCATTGAAAGACACCAAGAAATGTAAATTTGAGGCTAGGATCGGCCTTGTATCCTGTTAGTCATTCAAGTGATCCCCGAAGTATCGAGCAGCTAAAGATCTTGTGGGCAACTGGTGCACAGCATCGTTCTTTGGTGTCTTCTTACCCTTTACCAGAACATTAGTTTTTGTCATGCGATGAAAAGTCTTCTGATTTGTACGCTGTGTTGCTGTACTTTTTGATGATGGTCTACAAAGACAAAGTTAACATCTGATAATGTAGCATAACTAAAGCAATATTTCTTTCTTAAAGTAAATCGTTAAAGAACACTTCTATTAGTGAAAACTGAACAAATCAAATAACTATAGTAAACCATTTTGGAAATTCCTCCACCTAAGTAAGTTACAAATATTTGTCCCATGCCAATAATGGTATAGAAAGTAAAAATCGGGAGTGACATCATACAATGCTTTTTGTTTAATATTTGCACAAGCAACAGCAAATCATGATCTAGACTTTTAGAGCAACTGCAAATAGTAGGTATTTTCAGTTTTGAGGTGATCATCGTGCAAAATGACTTCTGGAACAACAGCTCGTCCTAGATACATGGATGTTTAAAGTATATTTACCAACACTGGTTAAAGCAATGAATAATGATTATACCAGAATACTTTTACTATACTATTAGTAGCCTTTGATTCTGAATTTATTTTTTGCCAAGGGCTTAATCTGAGACTATTTATAAACACATCAAAACTGCCATTTTCAGCCATGATGGGATCGGGGAGCGCTTCTGAGTAGTTGTCTTAAAGGTGTAATGAATATTGATAAATAATAAATAGCCAGTCACACAGCATTAAGTAAGTAAGTCAGTAAGCAAGTAGCCTTTTAATAATGTAAGTCAATGACAATAAACAAATAGTAAACTAATCGTAGTCTCAAGATTTATAAAGCGCACTGCAGAGACAAGCGCTGGGCACCAGCAAATTCACGAGTGCTGCACAAAGTCAAAACGGGTAGTCAGAAGAAAGTTCGTGGTGGTCCGAGATCGATTTCCAGGAGGTCAGAGGGCGAGGGTAGCAGGGGAGAATCACAAGAATCAGGGTATGACTGTTTAAAGAGGTGAAACTTCAACTTTGAATGGAAAGCTTTAGGAGTGATAGATAGAGGAGACTGAGTCAATACAATTTTGGAGCCTGAGAGGGATGAGAGGGGAACAGAGTATTTGGCAGTTTAGTACTAAATGTATTCTAATGTTTAGCATCTTCTTAAGAATGCATTACCTCAGAAGTTCAACAGGACAAGCATAAGCTCTGTCTGCTAAGGCAGTGATTTCTCTTGCGACACGTGGTACAGGATGTGCCAGGTTCCAGTTGTCCTGCTTTTCTTTGGCAAAACAGTGTGGACATCTTTCTACACCAGAAGCTGAAAGATTTTTCAAAATCTCTTTTGAATTCAGTTTAAATAGGAAAGCTTATGCTAAAATTGTCGTATAAATCTGCAGCAGATGATTCACGATCATCAAGTACAGAACTTTTAGTTGAATCATGATGCAAAACAGTTACAGGCTTGTGTGCATTTCATGCCTCTGATTCCAAACAATGGAATTGACAGCCACTCTCTCTTCGTAGCTTAAATACATCTCCTTGCTTCAAAAAGTGGCTTAAAACTAACTCTTTCTCTTTGACTTTCAAGCACTTGGATGTATAACTGCATTCCTACCAGGTGGCTGACTATCAACGCCTCAGATTCACATTTAGCGTGACCTTGTGTGCATTAAAAATGTTGCTTATATATCTCACATTGTCTGTATAAAACCTCTTTAAAAGCTATTTCTAAGGAGAAGTTGTGCAAGAAGAATAAACAATGTACGTCACTATGAGTGACTAACAGAGGCTAGACAAGAAAGTTATTTAACATTTAGGTACAAAGCTTACTATATATCGTAGATGAGACTGTACAGAATTGTCAGACTGAGAGAAGCAAAGTGCACACCTGTATTCTGTACTCAGCACTTACTTGCATTCTGCATCATAAGAGAATGTCCATGTTTTTTTGCAACTTCAAACGACGTATCTCCCTTCTCATTAACAAGAGTTGCGTCTGCTCCGTGGCTCAAGAGGCAGTTGTAGGCTGTGCCACGACCACAAGCAGCAGATCCATGCAAGGCAGTATTACCACAGGCTACATACAGGTTAAATCAGTTGCTTTCATTTAAACATTTAACTGACACTTATATTTAGGGCTTTCTCTCAACTATATTTTAATACTAAACCACCATGAGGGGGAAGGGTAAAGCTGGTACGAAGAATATCAGACCTAAGATTGAGTCCCACAGGTAAACTCAACCTTCCATGGCTGTTAGAAGAATGTGTAACATTAAAGCGAGAGACAAAAGTAAACATGCTCAAGCTTAAATCAAATCAAAGAATATGTAATTGTCTCATGGAAACAGTTTTTTAGAACGAACAAAGACTAGAAGTTGGAAATTACTAACATCCAGAGTGAATTAAATATTACCAACCATCTTGACCGTTTGCCTTGGCACCTTTTTCAAGCAGCCAGTGTAGAACATGGATGGCACCATGCTCAGCAGCCTCAAACAGACCAACAGTCAAAGTCAATCATTATCATCGAAAAATAACGCATTTAAAGATCTGTGTAACATTCTCTGTCTTGATCACTTAGATAAAACATGCATGACAGCACACATGGCACGAGATATTTTTTCACTGACAATTTGAACAAAATAATAGATAAAAGACAGAAGATGCAAAGTGGAAAGGCAAACAGAGACAAAGTGCAAAGCATCAGTGTGCCTTGCAAGGACTGCACAAATGCGCAAAGGATAATTCCGTCAGGCAAAATGATCATATCGTTCAATAAGTTTTTACTTCGATTCATTGGACACATTAACCTGGTTAAGCAGAAATTTATTTTGAAAATTTAAAACTTTTATTTGTACTTAAACTTAATGTTTAACTTAATATTGAAAGAAATTTTGAAAATTTAGAATGAAGTATAATAAAATAAACATTTATAATCAGTATTAATCACGGTACAAGTAGTTTTGAAGTCTTCCATGGGTCAAGAGGACATTAGAAAATGACTGAAGATTCGATATGCTATACATCAGAGGTGCACAATCCACCTGCTTGCAAGCCACATTCAGCCCTCTGACCCGTCCTGTGCAACCCACGGTGGCAATTGAAATGACAGAAGAACATCTCCCGTGAACAGATATTATACAAACTAAGATAAAATTAAACTTTACTTTCACAGTTTGGGACATATATATAGGACAAATCTCAACCCAATTTTGAAGACTGTAACAACTTTTAATAGCAGCCAGATAATAGATAAAACAGTTCAGTCACAACCATCTCATTATACTAGTCATGTAGCATAAAATTCACATTATAATTTGATTTTAAAATGAAGAGTGGTACATTAAATTAAATAGATGTCGGTGTCAAAATTCTGCTTGAGAATCTATGTTGCTTTCATTTACCAAGTTGCTAGCCTTTTTGAAGTACTTAAGTTGTGCTGCATTGCACCTGTCTAAATATCGAGTGTACTACTGCACTTTCATGGGACTACTTAATACATTACGACACATTTGCGGCCCACGACTGTTTTTATTAGATGCAATCTGGCCATTGACTAAAAAGGTTGTGCACTCCTGCTATACCTACCAGGTGGACTGATGTCTTGCCCTGTCCCTGGGTGATGTCCAGATCTGTACCCTGTACTATAAGAAATCTCGCACAGTCTAAACGGTTGTGGCTGGCCGCATAATGTATTGCAAGGTAACCGCTTTCATCGGGAAGAATGATATCGCAGTCCCTTTCGACAAGGCTTAAGAGGCAATCAGTAGCTACAGAAATATCAGACATGTAAGAAAATTGTAACAGTGTCTGCCATCATTGTCTATCAAATCCATTGAAGCACCTTAAAAATACAAGCTATGTATCAACAATAATTAAACACATAAAAGAATAGCCATGCTTAAACCACGCTTGTTAAATTCATTAGCATTTTCTGGGCCTAAGGGGTCAGATAAGCAGGGATTGTCCCTCATGATAGACAGTAGTCTGGTGACTCTGGTCTTAATTCAAGAACCGAAGTGAAGTCAACAGAGGAGAGGAAACAGTTCACTGTTTAGTTCAAATAATTCCGTACTGAGAACAGATGCATGAAATTCCTTGAGTCAAATTACGTTTACAAAGATTGAGAAATACCTCCATGCTTTGCGGCCAAATGAATTGGAAGTCTTTTTCGATTGTCTAGACACTGCAACTCGAAGCCATTCTCATAAAGAAACTGAATGACGTTGTGATGGTTTCGTGTGGCTGCAAGATGAGCCAGCTGTCTGCCATCATTATCCATCAAATCCATTGAAGCACCTTAAAAATACAAGCTATGTATCAACAATATTTAAACATATAAAAGAATAGCCATGCTTAAACCATGCTTGCTAAATTAGTTAAGTCATTTTATCAAGTTAGTCTAAGTCATTTTATGGTTTTTAAATCTTGAAGATTTAAACTCAGTATCTGGTATAAACAATGAAATCTGATATCCATTCATATTAGTTAACAAACTGATAAATTTGGCTTCAAATGCCTAAATTTTCTTGCATTCTGTTACAGGATGAGAATTGTTCTAACAGAAAACAATTTTCCAGAAGTTTGGCATAGTTGCAGTGAAGTGTACCTTTGTCGTAAAGTGTTTGGAGACAGCGAACTTCACCATTAAGAGCAGCCACATGAGCTGCAGTGAGTCCATCTCTGTCAGTCTTATCCAGTTGATCTGTGTAGTCAACCAGCAATTCAACCACTTGGAAGTGCCCACCAAGACAAGCTTGATGCAGACATGTTCTTCCAGAATCATTAGAAAAGTTGACATCAAAACCAGCCTGTTGATAAGCAATGCCAAATTCCACACCAACGTTAGGACAAACTATATAATGGCACAAGTTAACTCTTATACATTGTATAAGGAGACTACACTTAATTGTATGGTAGATAACTTTTAATAGTCAGTGTCTTTTCGAAGATCTTAGAAGAATGGAATTTGTCACATTTTACATTACATTACACTTCAAAATACATTTCATAAACAATACATGCTTCTGACTAGATTTCTCCTAGAGTGGTACAATATAACTGCTAATATACAATTACAACATTGTGCATTGGTAAAAGCTAAAATTAGGACATCACAGCAGTCACAGAATTCATAAACAGGTTTCTTTATCTATAGTGTTTCTCCTATGATCTATTAGCAGCAGCTAAAATCTTACTGAAAGCAGATAAAAATTACTGGCAAGCAAGCAAAATTAAACAATTGTACATTATATTGCATTTTAAACAGATAGTCACTCAGTGGAAGGGGAGCTGCATTGTAAGCAGATTCACAGACACAAGTGTATGTGAAACATCTCTGTAACTCATTGGCCATCAACTTTCTTCCAGAACTGACTAGTTTGAGAAATGTCTAGGTAACAGTTGGTTTTTTGAGAGGATAACATGCATAACTTGAGTGCTCATCCAACAAACAACAATAAATGTTGAGAAGAAACAAATATGTAGAAGCCTTAAAGTAACCAATAGTGTCTTTCAAAATAATATGTTTAGCAAAGTAAGTGCCAAACTGCCACTGTCTTTAAGCAGAGAATATGTAATGAAGAGTGAAAGCAAGTGAAATTTCATAATTTTTACTTGTCAGTCAGCAGAGAAAATAAGGCAAACAGTACAGCACAGAAATTGCCAACATTACAGCATAGAAATTGCCAACATTACAGCATAGAAATTGCCAACATCACAGCATAGAAATTGTCAACATTACAGCATAGAAATTGCCAACATTACAGCATAGAAATTGCCAACATTACAGCATAGAAATTGCCAACATTAAAGCATACAAATTTGAAAATTTAGAAAAATATGTTACAGAATATAAATCAAATAGTGAAACCTCCATATCTTTGCTAGAAGTGCAATGCAGACAAATTTGGGTCCATTAGTAGTTTTGAATTAATGAAGCTGATCGATGTTCATGTCAATTAATGCAGGTGTTATATAATTATTCTAAACAATAATACCGGATCTTTCGATGTCGCGATGTTTGTCTGACCCCGGCTAACGCTCTGTAATTTAAATTTAAAAATTTCTCTCCTGCTATGGGGCTCGATCCCACGAC
>JAQFXW010004228.1:0-11231 GCA_034693945.1 Dendrobaena attemsi
GTTATAACATGCGATCTAGATCACATAACCTTACCCTTAGTAGAGTTGATGCCTTTTCCAAGAGAAATTTCATTTTGTGAATGTTATATGATTTTGTGTAATCTGTTTTCATGACTTCTTATAAGCTTTCGTGAGTTTTCTTGCAGACAAATAAAGAATATTCTTACTTATTTACTTACTTGGAACTAGGCCCCTCACTGTTCCTAAGGTATTTATATAGTACCAGTTTAGCATAGACCTATTTCCTATGTATTAGGCTATAGGGTCTAATTGATGGTGTTTGGCAGAGTTATAAGTGTAGGCCTAATAATTCAGCAATCCTTCTTTGATATGAGAACATAAAAATAGGCATACAAATGTTTAGTAGAACTAGGCCCCTCACTGTTCCTAATGTATTTATATAGCACCCGATTAGCATAGTTTTCATTCCACAACAACGCAAACGGAAAACTGCCGTCGTTCTGTATGATTTTCAGGCTACCATCACTCTATCATTTTATGACATAACAATTCTACTAGAACTAGAACCAAGTTTGATATCATTATTATTATCTACCTTGGACAAATTATTGTCGATCTCAAACAATAAACGCCTGTGACGTCCGATCTCATAGTTAGGCAAGCCACGCTTTCGACCACGGCAGCGTCCAACGATGTTTACTATAAGACTTTATAATTATATTTTAGTGGTATGCTTCTCATAATGACTTAATTTATAGTAAGGAAAGCCGTTATTATATAATCATAAAACATAATTATATTTTGATATATTCCATAATACGATTTTATTCAAGATTCAGGATCAATAATAGACGCATACCGTGTCGGCGAGTTAACTTGGCGTTCACGACGCACGGTAGTTAGCGGCGGACGAGTTAACTCGAGGTTCCCGCTAAAGTGGTTAACATCTACTAGTTTTCCCACTCAGCAAGAAACGTATTTGACCAGCATACATTAAAATTCCAGAGACCATATTCCAGTTCACTTGTCCAACTAGAGAGTAGAGACATCTTTCAATCTACAGTTTAGCTAAAGAAAACTCACAAAGTGTAATGTACCTTTTCTCAAAACTCCTTGCAATGCAGATGTAGTCAAAGATGGAGAGATGCTGGACAAGTTCACACAGACCGACTCCACCCGCATGTGGACAGACAGGAACTGTTAAAACATTAATAACACATTCAAAATATAAAGCCTATTTCAAATTAGAAGTAAAACTTTCTTGCAAATTATTATAAAACTAGCTAACGAACACCAACGAACTCATCTGATTGTTAATTATTTTGCATCTCCAAGTATTCCGGTTTGTGAATTCAGTCGCACACTTATTTCATGTAAATGTAATATGCATATTGCCCGATAGTAGTGATGTCCTCACTCACCAACTCCATATACTTTCATCAAAAGTTTACTGCTGCAAAGCAAGAGTTGGCTACTACCTTCAAACTCTGCACCCACAGAGTTGGGTATTACCATATTACACTCGACTATAAGTCGGTTCAAGCACAAGTCGAAGTGAATTTCTTGGAAAAAAGTAGCATCCAAAATCAATGGTTCAAATATAAGTTGAACACATCAAATCATGATGAGTGATCTTTACAATTTTGCAGGAGGAACTGAAAGGATGATTGATTTATCAGCCCTATAGTCCTATACTATTCGGCTGTGACACTAAGAGTGGCTTGATCTTTGATTTATTTTGGCAGTGAATTGGTGATCATGGATCCTTGGCGAGTGATAATTAAAGGAATTCGCTTTCGATACATGAAACATGTTGTAGAAGTGTATAAAAGCCTCATTATAAGAGCAATATATTTCGTTTTTATCTATTTCTAGTCAGTCATTTCATGAAATGTGATTTTTTTAAACAAAGGCAACTAAAATAAACTGCAAGTTCGTAATAATAGTCCCAGGTCATTTTTCATAATGGTGAATATTCGGTTTGAAAATCTTCCGTCTATTTGCCTCTCGAATATAAGTCGTCCTGAACTAGGATTACATTTTTCTACTTATATTACTCTCATATATATGGTACCTCGAGATTTTGCAACCATAGATTTAGGTATTACCTCCAAATTTTGCAGCCATGAGGTAGACAGAAAGAATTTCATTTGGGCCAGCCATCCTACAACTGTCTATCTGGCAGAACGATATTGCTTTAGCTTGCAGCAGTTGCTTGAAGATCACTCGGTTGGCACAGTTCTCTCCGGTTGCCACTCCAATTGAATATTTACTCAGCTCCTGAACAAATAATTCATATGAACAAAGAGATCTTGCATGCAGCCTACTAACAATTACAGCAATTAGTTAATAATAATTAACCAACAGCATCTTTCAATTGCCTAGCAGCAGTGACATCTAAATTTAAGTCCATTCACAAAGAAATACTAAGATTGATTTCAAGACAAACTATCAAAACAATGAAAGTACCTCTGCAATTTTGGCATGACCCAGAATATCATCAGGAGATGTTGGTTCTTCAATCCAGGTCAGATTGTACTTTGCAAGGGGTTTCATCCACTCCACTGCCTCTGAAACCCCCCATCGCTGATTGGCATCAACCATCTGAAACATTTTTCAACAGCAATTTAAGACAGCTTGCTTCTCAGTAACAATTCTGCTTAGCTTCTTTTCTCCTGTACTCTCCAAGACCGAAAATTTAAATAATTGCTATTATATTAATTCGTTAAAGGTTATTAAACAAGTGAATAGTCTAGGACATGTCAACTGCATCCAAATTCATTCTTTCGGAGCTATATAGAACACTTCTTCAAGTGGACTACTACTTGGGTTGCGTTGAATTTCAGCTCTGTTCTGAGTTGGTATTAAGACATCAAAAGTATCACTATCCAGGATTTGACATGAAAGAAACAGCTTTAAATAGCTAGATCTAACAAACAGATGGCAAATTCAGAAGCTATGGCTAATTAAAATTTGTAATTCCCCTCACTACAATATTGGCCTCACTGTCATCACAGATAATATGTAATAATAAAAGAACTATATCAAAGTATCGCAACAAACCAAAAACCGAAAACATATAAACGTAATTCTTCATTAATCAATAAATAAATACAACATTAGTGAGAGCAGAAGAAGCTCCAGTATTTGTTTAAAAAAAAGTGAAAATATAATCCTGCATTACCAGCATTTTATCATCACCAATTGTTTTGCGCACAAACCCAACACGATGTTCATCCTCTTTTCTGTCAAGACCAACCTTGACCTTAAATCTAAAAACAGAACTTTAAAACTAATCATCAGAATGTATACGTTAATACAAAAAAGCGTAAACACAAAATAATAAATTCATTATGCCCAACTCAGAACTCTTTAGATGATGCTATATTTCTTCAAAAAGTTACACCTTTTAATTCTGATTTCTGGCATAGGATAGAGTAAACAATACAAAATAAAATATTTTTGCAAAGTAATACAAGTTCTGACCTTGTAAATCCTTCTGCCATAGCTTGTTTACACATCTAAAAGAAATCCAAAACCAGACTACAAATTTACTGCAAGACAGACTTCTAAAATCTAATCAAAAAGGTGGCTCTCAAACAGATGGGACTATAGAGACATATTTCAACACAAAGCATATTTATGTAATTATAAACAAAACATTCCTTTACGAAATTTAAAAATTATTTTGCCAGCAGAAATCAAATATTTTATGAAGTAATAAAACTATCGTGGTTTTCAATACAGCAGTGTTGAAATCATACCCTGATTCTCTTCTTCTCATCACCCTAATAGTTGTTTAAACTGTAAACATCACCTGCTTTAGCCGTCTGCCAGTCTTTCTGCTTGACTAATTAGACTTTGACCCTGCCTACTGATTCTGATTTTACCAAGATTTTGCATGTGAATAAGCTGGTTCCTGCGACTTGACTTTTGTGGGCACTATAGACGTTTCGAGTGACAGTACGATACGTCTCAAAACTAAAAATACCATCAGAAAGTAAACGATAATCGAGACAGACCTTCTCTATTTTCTGGTCGCTGTATCCAAGCCACCCAGCAGATGTCGTATATGCAGGGAAACCGCTCTTTCTTATGGCAGCCTCTGTACATTACATATTACAATGATCAGTCAGACATGACTGTGCAGAACAGCACAATTACTTCAACAGTTATTACATAATCTCTTCAAGCAGTAACAAATAAAGATATATAGAAAATTTATATACATATATATATACAATTTATGCATAGTATTTTGTGGACTTATGTTGAAGCCAATGAGCCAACCCACTTTACATGTAAAGCAACTAGGTGCCCCTGTTCAGCGAGACAATTGCTTGGTACAATGAGACTGTGACTACTTAAATGTACATATAAACATTATTTTGATCATGGCCTCAATAAACATGATTGATTGATTGAAATAATGATAAAGAAATTTGCGCATAATTGAGGTCTATTTGCTTAGTATAGGAATGTAAGGAAATACTTATTTCTAGGTCAGCTTTCTATGTTCTAATCATTATATTGCACCTTAAACAAAATAAAAAGTAAACAAAAACACGGTATTTCAGAAATCTTTTAGCTTCTTTTCAAGAAAGAATTCCTGATTTAGTCTGCATTGCATAACTGACTTAATTAATTATACATTGTCTCCAGAACTTAGTTAAATCAAATTTTACTCTCTTTCGAGTTCATTTGTAATTTCTCACCTCGTTCTTCTTTGCCTTCCTGACCTTTCTTAAGAATTTCTGAAAGAAATAAAACCATTAATAATGAATTTCCAAAATACCGTTTAAACTATTGAAGTGCTTAAGATTAAAATGATATGCTGTGTTGGTCTCCCATTCACTTTTAGTAGACTTTTGCAATTGAACAGATAAGGTTAAGAGTAACAGGTCATTACAGTATCTAAGAATAGATATAAGAGGACAATTATTACTGGCAATCCCAGGGAAGATATTTCGTAATCAGGAGTTTTCCAAAGCAATAGTGCTGATAAGTGTAGTAAAAGGAAACACTGCAGCAAGACATAATGCAAGAAATTTGTGCAAATAGCACAGATAGCAAATAGCAATGAATATTACAGTAAATGTTTTAAAATAATTCTTATTGCCACACACTAAAACATCAATATCTTGCAAAACAGCATTTCAAATAACAAATAGAATCTAAACTGTCATTTCAGTGAACTTACTAATTGCCTCTTCTTTTGTGAGAGCATCCGTGCTACAAAACACAGGAAACTGTATAACTGTATTATGATAATGACTTACAACAAAGAAGAGAACTGTATGTCTTACAAGAGTCCTATCTTTCTCCTAAATTCTTCTACAAGGTGAGGCAAGAAAAATGACCCCCCCAAGTTCTCTGCCAATATTTTCGTCAAAAGTGGGTATTTTCAATTACATATTGAAAGGCAATTCAAATTTATGTATTACTGCCAAATTTCACCAAAATACTGCATATAGAACACAGTTATCCAACTTTTAGTGATATCCAACTTTTAGTGATATCCCCCACTGACTTTTGATGATTCAGAAACGTTTAACAGTGTTTTGCTAATATTTCTGTAAAAGTAAACATATATTGCTTAAATTCCATGGGCTTAAAGGTAATTCATTTTTACATCTAACCACCAAATTTTATCAAAAATATTTCAAACACAACAAAAGTTACAGCACTCTTTCTTGTAAAATTTGTTGCGTTACACTTTTTTCAATCATCAGAATACAGTGCATGGACTCACTAAAAATGCTGTAACTTTTGTTGCATTTGAAATGTTTTGATAAATTTGGTCGTTAGAAGTAAATACGAATTACCTTTAAGTCTGTAGAATTTTATTAAGCGAGTTTTACTTTTGGCGGAAATATTAGCAAGAAACTGTTAAATGTTACTTGAACCATAAAAAACAGTGGGTGACATCACTAAAAGTTGAATAACGTTTGCTCTGTTTGAAATATTTTGATAAAATTATGCAGTTCTACGTACATATGAATTGCCGTTTAGTCTGTAAAAGTTTGTTTAAAAATTCCTACTTTTGACGAACATAGTGGCAAAAAATGTAGGGGGGTTATTTTTTTATGCCTCACCCTGTACAACCATTTACAGTTACAGTTGGGTCAAATTCTGCAGAATACACAATACACATGAACACAGAAATGTTCGATATTAGATATACAGATCTTGTATATATGTGATGAAACTTACATGTAACGAAAATCAATCACAGATACTAGTTGTTCAGGATCCTGAAACAAAAAAAGGTCAACCATTCTTAAACACAGATCAACTGACTGTGAAAATTACTACGCAAGACAACTTGAGAGAAGTAGAAATGGATTCAAAACTCTGCAAACGCTACTATGCCTTCGCATATATCTACAACATGATGTATGCATGGGGCACAGTAGTGTAGTGGTGAAGGTCGCCGCCTTGTAACCGAAGGGTTGCAGGTTCGAATCCCACCCGCCGGGTAAGGACCTTGAGCAAGTCCTTCACTCACAATAGCTCATGGCGCTTCGGCGTGTAAACTCCGACACACCTCCAGGCAGTAGTCGGGACCGCCTCTGAGTAGTACGAGACTTGAAGGGGCGGTATAGAAATGCACGAATAAATAAATAAATAACAACATATCTGAGGCTTCATGTGAAGTACAGAAATCAATGGTCATTCATTATTATAATATAACAACAACACAATACAACTGTAATATGATAATGCTCTTCTTAAAAAGTTTAGAAGTGCACTTAATAGTTGGGCAAACATTAAAGCTATGTGTGAACTGCCACACATAAAGGCAACTTACTCACTTACTTTCAAAGTCTGTTGACATAAATGCACTTGGCATAACTTACCATATCAACCAGAAGTTTCCAAACAGGCTGAAATTATAACAGACAAAACTTTCTAAAAATGGCAAAATAAATAATAAACTACAACAAAACTCATTCATGAAAATAAGTTCCAAGATTTCACAACAGGAAGTGATGTTACCTGTCACAACTATTATCCGAAATCCAAAAAGAACTATCCCACAGGTTAAGCCTTTCAAAACAATGCATAAAGTCGGACACAATTTCAAGCATGACAGTTCAAATAATAGAGGAAAGTGAAGCTGCTCTTGAAATGAAATGGTTTTGAGAGCATCAGAGTTGATCGCTCTTTAAATCACAAGTCATTCAAACATCTTTGTAAGTAATTCAAGGCTTCCTCATTTTTTGAAGCCATTGCACTAATTAAAGCGTTTAAGAAATAGGAATACATTCTACAATGTTACTACATCTCCTCTGAAATGTTCTTAAAAGTTGATGTTTCTCTTGCAATTAGGGAAGTAGAAATGGATTCAAAACTAGAAAAATTACATTTTATCTATGCTTCATAAATTAAATAATAATTTCTATACAATATTATGTTTCAGTACAAGTCAACTAATAGTACAAAAAGACATTTTATATACATAAATAGAGTCTGCTAAACACATTCAACATTCTCTTTTACACGAATCTCATACCAGTGTCATTTGATAGTTGTTTGTTTACACAACAATTATAACAAAAGGTCCTTTCATCATGTTTGTAATAATAATCATGGAATGGGTCGAGGTAACATCGCAGAAGTTATTGTGTGATGCTAGCCAACTTATACACTACAAACTTAATTTGTTGCTTTAGTAATTTAGAAATTTATGAAGGAATAAATTATACTCCGTACCTACACAAATAACTGAAGATCACACCGGTAATTAGCAGCTCAGATACCTTGGCAATCCAGTTACCCATGAGCCATAGAGATAATTAACTTGAGCATGAAATGCATTATACAAACTAACAAAGTTTACCTTATTCTCCAGTCGAGCCAACAAATCCCAGAGAGCATTTATGATAGCAGCTAAAGCCAGGTGAGTAACTCCTTTCTCTGGTCCAAGCTGATTACACATTCACAGAAAACAATTAACAGCATTAGTACATCAGTGCTTGTATTCTTAGCAGTCACAACAGTAAAAAGCTACATGAACACTAAATTTACATTCTGTGAATCAGAAACTTGAAATACATTGGCAGATAAAGTCTGTAATGTCTGAGAATGTAAAAATTTGTGATTGGTGTTTACCAGAATAGCAGCTTGACAAACAAGAAACAAGCTGTTGATGCCAGAAATATTGCACCAACAGAATAGTCACATGAGGCAATAACTTATAAAAAATTACTATCCTTTAGGAACAGACGTACCTGTCAATTTGAAAAATAACCGTAATTATATTTTTAAAATTACTAATAGGTAACTTCTAGTGCACCAGTCCTAATGCAAGTGATATCAACTTATAGCACACAAGACCCAAGCTGTAGTCAGGTTGATAACAGCAAGCCAACTGAGACAGAGACACAAAAGAGTCTTGCAATGAGATTTAAATGTATAATATAAAACACAGCACGAAATGAAAGTATTAGCAACATGCTCAAAAAACAATAATCTTCCTTTTACAACTAGCATCTTCTATGATTAAATGCAGCGCAAATTCACACCAACTTCATACATACCCATCTTAGCTGAGGTTCATGAACAAGTTCTTGCCAGAAGGCACCAAAGTTCTTCAAAATATCACACAGCTTTCTTCCAACAACTAGTCGACCATAGGCTTTAACAGCTGCACAAACTACAACAGAATCACAGCACCACATTTCCAACTAAACTTCAAAGATTCGAAGGCTATGCCAGTTGCAATTATGCATCAAACTGAGGTAGTCAGGACCTAAGAATAGGTATAACGTAAAGAATGCCTATACAGCCTAATGCGTGAAATTTAAAATTAGGGAATTACGGGATATGTTGGTGAACCGCTGCAGTCTTCCGCATCAGTGGAGAGCTTCTCATGGGGAGGGTCCCAGCTGTACGTCATAAGATGACGTCCTCTTTCTACTGTTAGATGATTTTAATCAATATTATCTTGATTTGTCGACACTCAGTGATACGACACATCTTGTTTACCGTAACTAAGTTATCCCAGCATGCATCACTTTCCGTAACAAAGTTATCCCAGCATGCATCACTTTGTGGGTACACTTTCATATAACGCAGAGACGATGAGTCGGCAGTCCCTTGGTCCCGCTGGTGTCAGTGATATAATGATCTTGAATTTCATAACGAATTACTTCGCTTTCACCATCATTAAAGACAGAAGCTCGGCAAAACTTGCTTGGCAGATGTAGGACTGGCCAGGAGAGCAATCAGACACAATTGACACAGTTTTTTACTACACAACTATCGGCCTACGTGTAATCAAACGGTCACAGGTTCGATTCAGATCCTAGCCACTGTGTAGGGACCTTGAGCAAGTCCTTCATTGACAATTGCTCATGGTGCTTTGGCATGTAAACACCTCCACACCTCCACTGTCCTCCAGTTTGTAGTCGGGATTGCCTCTGAATTTAAGGCATAATCTACTCACAATATCACATTTACTGAGTTGGTTACACCTGACAGCATGCATGAATTTCTTCCTGATTTGGATGCTGAGCAAAATGTCTAAATAAACTGTCAGCAGCCAGATCGCTAGGCTAATTGTTAGCCACTTGCTACCTCTGCAGTATGATGGTATCAGATGGCATTTGATAATGTATTTTAATTTATAATTGAATGTGATATGTTTAGGTTACCGTTTATAGGCCTATCGCGAGTGGCATCCCCATTGTGGCATGCAACTCACACATTGCTATTGTGTGAATCGAGCATAAAGTTGGAGATGTCACTTGAAATACGAATGTGAACAGGAATGGATGTCACATCCACCTTGACAGACATGTGAGCCACCAAAACTAAGAAAAAATATATCAGCCGATTACGGCTGACCTATACCGATTAGTCCCATAATAGGCCCAATATCAATACTCATAGTACTCTAGTCTATGTACAATTGTTAAAACCAGTTGGTGTTTGTTGCATTAAAATCTGAAGCTGCAAAAATGACGTCCTCGGCCTAGATGTTAAAATTTTTGACTTTAACCTAATGTATTTACTCGAATTCTATACTTGGTCAGCATTAATGAACAATGAGCATCCATAAGTAATGCATTTAATAGATTTTATTAATGGTACTGAATCTGTTGATCCTTGATGTGCATAATGCATTACCGATCTCATTTCCTCGACCAATAGTGAACGTCAAGCCATATCCTTGTAATCCTGAACTGGTTGCAACAGTAACGTAAACACACGAGTAGTCTGGGTCATTCTAAAATGTAAAAACACTGTAATTCAAGCCTTTGTTTTAAACTGCAGGAATACAACGAAATGCAAGAAGACTAAATCTATACACAAATAGTAGGCTAATTAGAACCAAGTGTACAAACTTCAGTTTTGCTTTTGGTATTAAAAGTAATGGTCACAAGGTCAGAAAGAATATGCCTAGCTCTGGTCTCCTATGTGCTTATGGTTGGCAACTTGAACTAACTTCATAATTAACTGGTTTGTACACATGCATGCAGTGACCTCAGTGGCATGGTGCGGATCCAACTGGGCGACACCATTCTGAGGGATGACACCAAATTGATAAAATGTTCACTAAGACTTTGTTGTTGCATATAGAAACGTTGAGTTTAGCAAAAGCCACAAAAAACTACCACATGTTAAAGTAGGCCTAATAATCAAGAGCCAACAAAAGTAGCAGTCATGTTTGAGGCTTTTCAATTCAATAGACTGGTATTATCTGTCACTGACAAAGAGTTAGGGGATGCTGTTATTGTTATTTTTAAACTGGCGGTGCTGAAGTATCTTAAGAGTAAACTTTGGACAAAACAAAAAGCTGAGAAATTATCTAAAACAGCAGATCAATCTGAGAAGACACCGATGGAGATTAGGCTATAGATTATAAGAGGGATCAATCGAGACTAACCTTATAGCCACTGTGTAGTTTCTTGCCGTGAATTCCGTACGTAATATTCGTGATAGAGGTGTTGGTATAATATTTTAGTGGATGCTGCTAGGACAGGAGCAACATGCTGAAAGGGCAGTTGAAGTTAGAGGCTTATTGTCATTCAGGGGCTTCTATCCCCCCCCCCCAAGAAGCCGGGCTCAAAAACTCACGACTTTCCATTTTCCCCCCTCAAAAATATTCTTCCATTCCATCTGACCAGTCTTCCACCCCTATTTCTGAAAATTTTACATTATAAAATGTTCCCCACCTGTTTTCCACTGGGCGCAACTGTGCCCGCTTGGTATAGGGATAGAAGCCCCTGTTGTCATTGAACATTAGATTATATATTGGCATT
>JAQFXW010004229.1:0-11230 GCA_034693945.1 Dendrobaena attemsi
ATAAGAGGTCGTTGATTAGAATAGCCCGTAATTCTTTACGGGTTAAGCCTAGATTACCGTCATTTTTGACGGGATATGCTAGTACTATTAAGAATTATTGTACGGTATCCATCACTGTTGACAGAATTTCACAGACAGTTCAGATAAAACAGCGGATGTAATAGCTAGGAGAACAGAGACAAAAATACAGGCAGATGATGGAAGGTGTATCATAAACCCATAGAAAAGCACAAGACAGATGAGCTTATACAGATATAATAGAGACATACAGAGCAATACAATAAGACAGGCACAGAAGAGGACAGACACTGTCAGACGTGTAGGCAAAACAGACCGATCGAACCCAGACTGTGCGCGCGCATGAATCAGGCAGCAGGCTGTTATTTGCAGACCGCCTTTTCAGGAAAATATAAAGGCGTTTTATGTAAATACGATTGCATTTTCACAAATGAGTGCAAAAGAGACGAAGACTTTAGACTCCCTCCTCATCTTCCTCCTCCACTCCCCCTTATAGCATCGGAACATATATATGTACTATACAGGACACAACGATCGATCAGAAACTAACGATTAACAACTGAGGCGAAACGCTGTACATACGTCTGCTTTCCTCGCTCGCATAATTGTTTGCTCAGCTAAGCTTTATTTGCTACGTAAATGAATTTCTATTCCTGTCTATAGGTAAGTTGAATCGGTGTCCAAATACTAAAGGCAGTCTACAGATGTAGACCATTCGTATCTAGCGGCCGAATACATCATGCAGGTTCCCTATACTTTGTCTGATGATAATGAAACGTTTATAGAACAGGACAGCGTTCTATACTCGGTGGCGCATTAATTCGGCTAACGGACTATTGTGTCTACCCTCGACAAACGCACACACGCACGCACACACAGGCTACACACACAACACACACACACAGTGCCACACACGTGTCTCACTTTTCAGATTGAGATTAATTGACCAGGGATAGTCAATAAATAGACCAAGTAAATGAATTGCATGAAATTTTGTGTTGCAAGAAAGAGGGACATTTTTGCTCAAAAACGAAAGATATGACGTCAGGCGTCAACTCAGAGACAACGGTAAACGAAGACAACCAACCCATCCGTCTATTCATATATCCACGTCGTTCACTGCCTCCTTTCAATGTCTCTGTCTGTCTGTGTCTGTCGCTCTTTCTGTCTACAACCGAAGCGAACCTCTGATGCAGTCTGTCGTTCCTCCTCAGCAGCTTCTGTCTCGACACTTCATTCCTCAACGAACATCTGCTCGTCCTTCTCTCAATCATTTGTCCTCTCTTGCTCCTTCCACTCCGCTCCTTCTGCTCTCTCTGCGTCCAACCAGAATAGACGACAACGTCACCCATGCAGTAGTCCGTCTTCTGCTCTCTTTCGTCCTCTCCCTCTTCCTAGTCCTCTCTTTGGCCGGACAAACGCGTAAAGCACGATCTGGTGGCAGCCATAAAGGACTTGTCGTCGTTGCTTAGACGACGGTTGCTGAGGCTGGGAATGGAACATCTGTTCCGCATCCGAGAGAGAGGGAAACGGATGTCGCCGCTGCTGCAGTATATACACGGATCGCCCGCTCAATATCGACGCTGCTGTCCGTTCCACACTCTGATGTCTCACCAAATCAGATACTTATGTCGCCACGACTTTCCAGTGTCTGGTGCAGAAGCGTATGAGTCAATCATGTAGGCTACTAGTGTAGCTTATAACTGACTATCGTGAAAGATGGCGACATTATGTGGTAGATAATCCGTCAAGGCATCTATCTCAGGGTGGGCCAAAAAAATAACCCCCTACGTTATTTGCCAATATTTTCCTCAAAAGTGGGAATGTTTAAATACATTTATACAAACTGAAAGGCAATTCATATATAACTACCGAATTTCACCAAAATATTTAAAACAGAAAAAAATTAGTCAACTTCTAGTGACGTCAATCACGATTTTTGATGGTTCAAATAAGGTTAAATAGGGTTTTTGCTAATATTTCCACCAGAAGTAAACGTTGCTGAAATTATACATGCTTAAGGGTAGTTCATATTTACATATAGCGGCCAAATTTTATCAAAATATTTCAAATGCAACAAAAGTTACAGCACTTTTTGTGAGTTTACATGCTGTATTCTGATGATTCAAGAAAAAGTGCAGCAACTTTTGTTAGGTTTGAAATATTTTTATGAAATTTGGTTGCTATACGTGAATATAAATTACTTTTCGGCCTGTAAAATTTCATTAAAAGATTTGTACTTTTAGCAAAATTATTAGCAAAATACTGTTAACGTTTTTGAGATATCAAAAACCAGTGTGATTGACATCACTAAAAGTTTAATAACTTCTGTTGTGTTTGAAATATTTTTGTGATATTTGGCAATTGTACGTAAATATGAATTGCCTTTTAGCCTGTAAAATGTCATTTAAAATTTTTACTTTTGACGGAAATATTGGCAAAACCAGTAGGGGGCTTACTTATTTGGCCCACCTTGTATACCCGTCTTCCAGTCTCTATCTATCGTCACAGATATATTAAAATATATAATTTTTATATGCATGCATAGTATTGCATACACATAAATAAGCTACATTATGCATACATGATACATGCACATACATAGTATATTAGCAATTAACGTGAAGGCAGGTAAATGGGTCGATATATTATATGTATGGCGACAGTATATGGCGACAGCCGTCTCGCCGTCATCATAATAAAATATCAATCGTAGGAATAAATATCGTTTATTAAATCCAAACTGTCAGGTACGCAGCGCAATTGAGCGTTCTATATAGTAGGCCCTAGTAACAGGTAGTAAAATGCTTAACAGAAGTCGAATTTTGGCAGAATGTTAGGCGCCTCTGTGTTCTGCGTCTAATTTTACCCCTCTCGGGAATGAAGGAGTGAGCTTACCCCTCTGGAGAGTGGATAGCTATCCCTCTTCCTGCTTGATGAACCACTCCCATTGCAACTGCACTACCATTCTTCGGTCGCTGCATCTATACGCACGTCTGCCCGACAGACAGGCATTTCTGATTTATGTGGGATATAAAATGTGGAAATGAGTATCATATATGGATTGATGGGTATAGAACAGACTATACATAACATAAACGAACAGAGGCAAAAGAACTCGGATCTTCAGTTGGCACGAATTGACTCATTTCTGCCTTGAACAAGAACCTCATTAATCCAACACCGTGAGTGTGCTGTACTTGATCATAATCTCCGTTCAGCTGCCCATGGTGAACTATTAATCCCTTGGTCACGAAATTCTACTGCGCAGTGTCGCTCTTTTTCCATTGCTGGCCCTGCACTTTGGAATGGGCTTCCACTTGCTTTGCGTGTATTACCTAAAGACTTTTCTAGTTCCTTTTATTCTTCTCTTAACACTGTGCTCTTTCGCCGGGGCTGGTTTGTGTGTGCCTCTGAGTAGTGTTCTTGAAGGGGCGCTATATAAATGTGTGAATAAATAAATAAATTAATAAATAATAATTCATTACCCCCTTTCCTTTCAAGAAGAGTTCTTTATGGATACGATAGGCCTACACATTCGTTGCTGATCTATTTCGACTTAGAAATAAAGACACAAGACCCGACTTAAAACCAGACATTATTTAGCAATCTGTTTTCAAACCAGGATCAGAGTTACAGCGTTGCCTATAATAATAATAAATAGCACATACATCAATGCCTACATGCTCATGCAAATCGAAATTCTTATCAAAAGGAAAGCCCAGGCACGCCAATACCACAGGTCGATGTAGACCTGCGCTGACATGTACACAGGAACGGCTATCCAATCCAATTGGTCGAAAGCGGACAAAGTCACCGAAACAATTAGCGAAAAGCACGACAAGAAATCCAATAAATTGCAGAACGCACGAAACATGAACCTCGATGCAACAATTCCATCACAAACGGATATATAATATACATATTATATATATATATATATATATAATTAATATATAAATAACCAATATAAATATAATATATATTATATATCAATGACAGCGGTCACGCACAATATCCTCGAAATGAATTTATGCGCCGATATGATTTATAACCGCATCGAATAGGCTAAACAGATATTATAATAATTTCTGAGGCCGACATGAAATCCATGCACTGCTTTGAGGAACCCTGGTCGACCATCATCACATGAATTTATACGCAACTGTATTATCCCTTAGTACCACAATAAGTATGTTTAGAACCTATAAAAGGTTTCCACAATGCAGCAACTTCCAAGAAATAGTAATACACATAAACGTAATGGCATCGTTATCACAGGAAAATTTTGGCAACATTAACCCATTCGAAACGAATTGGACGTGCAAATTGTTATATATTTTGTATAAAATTCAGAGGTACATTTAGTATATTTAGGGGTCTACAGGTTAAAATCTCCAAAGAAATCTTTTAAAACTTGTTGAAGACAAATTATGCTTGGATGAAAATTTTGAAATTTTTCAATCACATTCAGTGGAAACTCGACCTGAAAAAATTCTGGCTACATTTATGATAAAACTACTACAAATAAACGTCGAGTAGGCCTATGTAATACATCAGAAGCAGACACACAATTCCCGACAATCATGGTCCCACCTTTCAGTTTCAGAATCCTAAGATCATGGCTAAAAATCACAAGATAGCACAAAAAACCAAAGTCACACCTAACATTGCATCAAATTTGTCATCACCCCATATTAATGACTGTAGTCTGTAGGCCTACTAATCAATGACTACATACATGATTTCTCTAAATCTTCGGAAGTCTATTAATTTCCTGAAATCCAAACATCTTGGGAAATTTCGCAAGCAGTGGGAGCAAAGCCTCAAGATCTCTTAAAGATTTCTCGCCGCCAACGCGATCTCCATCCGGCAGGATGTCGCATTGTCTGCAGACATCGCGCCGTCAGTCACAATTACTGCTGGCGACATCTGTCGAGCCCCCGAGACACAATTCCAACCACGAACGTCCGCATAACACTGCATCAATTAATTATACCAAGGTCTGAGTTTAGACCACAGTATATATAATTACATATACTGTGGTTTAGACGCAACAAAGCACAACATCTCCATGCAGCGGCTGTAATCTGACCTTTGTACCAAATCGCTTTTATGTGGGGCTGTAAAACAAAAAGCAATGTCGGCCACGGTCACCTGTGGTCCCTCACTGGGCCCCAGGGTCACATAAACGTGGCAGTCGTAGCAGCGGCAGTACTAAAACCAATCACAAACCATTAGACAACTGGACTGACATTAAAGGAAACTGTAATCATAGAGAAACCTGTGACTATTTATTGGGCGGATGATAATAGTCCCAGGTGAAACCAATTCAAATTTAAAAAACGAAGAACATTATTGTCAGAGGCTTCTATCCCTATACCAAGTGGGCGCAAGTGCGCCCAGTGGAAAACATTTTATAATGTATACTTTTCAGATATAGGGGGGGGGGGAGAAGACTGGTCAGATAGGATGGAAGAATATTTCTGTGGGGGAAATATGGAAAGTCAGGAGTTTTTGAGCCCGGCTGCTTGGGGGGATAGAAACCTCTGATTATTGTTATGATAATAATAACAATTCGTAGAGATTTGAGTGCCATAATTCCTAGGCAGTTGAAGGGAAATCACAATTCAGAAGCACTTGTAATGCTTTTTTACAGATCCCATAGGAAGTTATGGTTCCCCGTGGGCAAGTCGGGCAGGGCAATCGTTTCCTTACAGTAAAAAGTAAAAATAGGTCCACACGGGCAACTCTACAATCAGCGCATGTACTACACTAAGAACGTATGTTCAAAATGTCCATTAAAAAAGTATTAGAATTCACAATCAACACCACATCTTTACAATGGTCAGATATTCAATAATCATCTACAACAATCTTGACACTTATGCATCCACACAATCCACACATGCGTCCATGTTGCCTTGATGGACCGGGTTCCGCTGGGTTGGACCCAAGGGTAAAACAGCCAAATACCCTGCTCCCACCCATCTTCCTCTTTTCATTCATTTTCTCTGTTATAAATGGCGTCCTAAAATGAAAATATGAGGTCACGAAAATATTGCAATGTCAAACAAGAAGTCCTTATTTAATAGTGCCAAAATCATCAGCACAGGCTTAATATGAACTGCTGAATTTTTTTAAATGAACAAATCTCCTGCAAAAGTATAAATTGTTTTCGCTGCATAAGAAACTATAAAGAAAATGTACAATTAAGAGATCCATTTCAACAATAGAATAACTTTCGCTTTAAACAACTACACTTCAGTGCTTCGGCTTAAGAAAACAGAACCCGATTTACCTGTAGAATCTTTGGTAGATACACACCAACAACATCTGGTGTTCATGCAAATCTTGCGTCTAACAAGATCCTCTTCAAAACAAATTACACACGCTAAGCAGTCAAACCACGTGTCATCACAAAGTGCATGTCAGAAAGCCAGAGGCGTATTTAGGTGTTTCTTTTACTGGGTCAATGAATGGGTGAATGAAAATCCCGAAAGAAATTTCTGGCTACGCCTCTGCACAAAGCCTCTAAGAAAAATCACTAGCATTTCAAACGGATCCACAGGAAATTTGCGAGAGCAGTTCAACATCGCACAGAAGAGTTCAGTTACTTTCACGTACATATTCAACTCTAATTTCAACTTGCAGTATACATTATACGCATGCATAACTGTACGGTTAAACTGTAAATATGTGGCATAACGGTCATAGAAGACTTAGGGTCAGATCTCACAAATGACTGAATTTTGTACAGAATACCACGGGCTCCACACTTCCCTGTGCCGATCCAAAACAGATTTCTAGACTGAGGAAAACCCCAATGCACACATGGAATACCACGACACCCCCAATGTTTATTTATTTATTAACACATTTCTATACCGCCCGTTCAAGTTTCCTACTACTCAGAGGCGGTCCCGACTAAAGCCCGGAGGTGTGTCGGAGTTTACACGCCGAAGCGCCATGAGCAATTGTGAGTGAAGGACTTGCTCAAGGTCCTTACGCGGCGGGTGGGATTCGAACCCGCAATCCTTCGGTTGTAAGGCGACGACCTTCACCACTACACTACCACGCCCCAATGTGGATCAAAACAACGTCTAGACCTTGCAACACCCTCTAATGCTAAAGCTGAATATACAATTTTTAAAGATATTATATCTTCTAATATCAATCCCGATGACTTATCCAAGTTCAACTTCTCCAGTCATGAGAAAGACAACAAAGTCCGCTGTCTCCCCTCCAACTTCTGAAGCACAACATTTTCAATGTTTAATGAATCAGTGATTTCGATTCCTCAAAGATACCTGCATTCTGAAAAAATAAAGATCGCCCCTCCGACTACTGGAATGGCCGTACCAGGAGTGTTCCAGCATTTAGGCCATTAGTATTAAACACGAACCTGCTATTAGGCCAACCTGCGTGTCGAGCTATGCGGGCTGTATTTCGTAGGCTATAAACTTGTACTTGTAATTGGTCAACCATGTTCTCATTAAACGAATATATATATATATCTAACCATTAACCAATATATTTATATCAGTAAATTGCAACATTTATCATTTAGTCAACGTTTGTAAGCTCTATGCTTCTGACAGGCATTTTTTATACCACAGTCTTATGCAACAGGCAACTATACCCCATTTCTCAATTTAGCTCTTCAAAATCAACATCTCGTAACGTCTTACAACTTAATCAGAATGGCACATCAATAAGACGGACAGACACCTTTCGCACCAAAACAATCAAACTTTTCTTCGTCTTTGTTACCTCGCTTCAATGCATCACCTACGATGAATTGTCACTACGTCAAAGCGTAGACACTACGAAGCTACAGAAAGTTCTATATTCTCAAAGCACTAACAATAAGAGCAGACGGAATTGCCATAGCCGCATCAACACAACCGACTATTATGATAAGTCAGCCTGGCTTTCATAAACCAAACCTGCAAGATCGCTACATCTACAATCGCTGCAGTGCGCGTGTGGATGTGCGATTGCATGCAGGCATATGGCGTGTGTGTGATGCGGATTCGAAGCGCCCTTGACAACTGCGTATCAACGACTGACTAGAATTGTACCAACAGGACATGTATATTGCATGAACCCCGCTTACATCGCTATTATTTACATCTAAAGGAAACATTCATCAATAAAACTTTTCGTCGTAAAACAGATACGCAATGCATACATAAGTCATTTCTGAAAATGCCACATACAAACCTAACCATCAACTACGTGCGACAAATGCAACTACTGTCGGCCATTGCCCAACATTACAGACGCAATACTGTGGCCTGCAGTCAGACATCATTGTGACATTTTTAAATCAGGCAAGCGTATGTCAATACGGACACATATATGGTCAGTTTCTGCCCAATTTTCACTCCACATTGTAGTGTCTGAGTTTAGTAGACACTACTTCCAAGTGGAAAATCTACCACCCATACAAAGCACAATTGGCATGACCTAATTCGCAAACCAGGAACACACGAAACACAATAAAAATCGAATAAAAAGATGGAAATTGCTAAAACAAAACAACATTACCAGACCTTCTTATGAAACAGATCTAAATTTCATCCATCCTAGAACCAACCTAAAAATTGTGAAAAGTTAAAATTTTTTTTTTTTATTTTACAAATTCACACATTATGAAATATTCGATCAGAAAACACCTAACCTGCTCGTGCTCGCATTGCATATTAAATCCCAGTTTAATCCGATCAACCAGAAATTTAAGAGCACATCTAAGATCCTTCACAACTTGCGAAATACAAGAAAACAAAAACCCAGCAAAACAAGGGAGCCTGGGTAATTGGGACTAAGCTTGAATAAGCCAGGCAGGCTACACACATAAACTCGCGCACACAAACATCTTCTGGGCTGCAGCTGCAAAAAAGCGAAAACTGCAAAGTCCAAGGATGAAACGAAAAACGAAGGCATAGGAACCAGGCATAAAAATCAATGGCCGGAACAGTTCCGCATTCCGTCGCTCGGAACAATTCGCGTTCCGTCACTCGGAACAGTTCCGCGTTCCGTCACTCGTCCCGTGCATGTCCTTGTATGCGGAACGAACGCTTCAGAACAGTTCCACCTTCATCTTAATGTCGTTCCGCTTCCATTCGGCCAGGTGGTAGAAATCCTCCTGTCCCATGCTAAAAATCCGCTCAAAGTCTTCTTTCGATAAGTATTGCTGAAAGTAAAAACCAGTTTTACCACATCAGAACTTTCAGAAGGCAGTGCATGGATGCAGAGACAACACTTCTGTCTTAAACTACAGTCCTCTTTGATTCTGCTAGACTCGAGAGTACCTTAAGTAGTCCTCCAATCGAAGAGGTGCTATATTAATTCTCGAATGAATAAAAATTTACTTAGAAATTAATACTTGTTCATAAAAAGCAATACATTACGCATCTAGGTAACAAAATAAAATGAAATCAGCCAAACATACTGGCAATAGCTAAAACATACTGGTAATAGCAAATGAAAAATTTATATAGCACCTTAGGAAAGACTTACAATAATTTCCCAGACAATGAAACTACGGACACAAAAAAGTTTAAAAAATTTTTATTTTCTATATTTTATGTCAATAGTAATGTCGTAACTGCCATAACTAAAATTTTATAAGAAAGCAATCATATCCGATAAAGTAAGTCCTATTCTTTTCCGTTTGATCTTTTGACCTGTGTCATTCAATTATAAACTGTGCAGTTGAGTTGGAGTTGAGCGAAATCAGGAGAATAGATATCACAATAAATTCAGCAGGTTTTTCAATTAAATTCAAATTTTTAATGTTATCAATAACAGTAAAACATCATCATAAGCGTGGTATGTTTGAACAACAAATGGAAAGCTCAGAAAGGTCCTAGGATCCGCTGACTAATAAATCGATATATCTATATCATAATTCCGAAACATACGGTAGGTAGGTAGGAGGATGTTTGAACAACAAATGGAAAGCTCAGAAAGGTACTAGGTTCCGCTGACTAATAAATCGATATATCTATATCATAATTCCGAAACTCATGGTAGGTAGGTAGATAGGTAGGTAGGAGGATGTTTGAACAACAAATGGAATGCTCAGAAAGGTCCTAGGATCCGCTACCTATACAGAAAACATTTAACTATTTGATGACGATTTACACAATTCTTCATCAATATTCAGTTGAAAACTGACCAACCTCCAAGCGATCTTTGTCCAACCCGGCCGGGCGACGTCTATTGCTCAGCCTCAGCTCTTCATACATGTAAGTCTGAAACGTTTCCAAGACCCATAATTATTGGCAACAACATCATAACATAACTGAACCGGAAAAGCTAGAAGGTAAAGGTAAGCGATTTTGTATAGCGACCGTTTGGCCTCGACCTTATTCATCATTCACTGAATATATCAGGTGAGATCCGTCACAACCGCTCGTCGACTTGAATGGACGCCACGCCGTGTTGACTCCGACACACCTCCGGGCTGTGATCGGGACCGCCTCAGAGTAGTAAATGGACTTGAAGAGGCGGTATAGAAATATGCTAATAAATAACAATTAAAATAGAAATTTTAGGTCTCTGTGCGCGGACTGTGTCAGCACAAGATTCTAAATCTCTTAAATAAGCTAGCGTCCTCATCGGGACTCGAATGGCGTTCCACCAAAGAGCCCGAGAACCGACCTGCATGCTCACAGATGTAGCTAAGTGGGATAAGCATGGAATCACTAGATGGTAAAAACCAGAATTACAAATATCCTTCCAGTACATGCCTAGACATCCATTTAGCCCAAGATGAGTGGAGAATGCTACTGGAAATAAGACTTCAAGGAGGTGCTATAAAAATCTCCACAAGGAATCAATGAAAGAACAACGGGACATCTACACCAGTAGATTGTGTTACAAAAGTTGTTAATAGATATATGTAAAAGAACAGTGTATAATAGTTATGCCGTATATGTTCAGATAGCAGTGATAAGAACAGAATTTGGAGATACCGACAGAATCAAAATGAGGAAGGGAGTGAGGCAAGTATGCATCTTGTCTCCTTTCTTATTTAATCTGCATGCATAAAGGATAATGAGGATGGCAGAAATGGATGAGGCAAATGAGGGAGTAAAGATAGCAGGAAGAACACTGAATGATTTGAGATGTATGTATGTGTGTATTTCTATACCGCCTCTTACAGTCCACTACTATTCAGAGGCGGTCCCGACTACAGCCC
>JAQFXW010004230.1:0-11229 GCA_034693945.1 Dendrobaena attemsi
TTATTTTCATGTATTGTGTAATTAAGCTTGTTTTATTTGTCTTGAATTATAATTTTTACTTCATTGAAGAATTGACTTAGAGTCTTTTGTGATACTTATGTAGACCTTTTAGAGCGTAGAATCATGGAATATAACCTAGACTAATTAAAATGGAGCCATGAACCTTTAGGGACCTAACAATATATACATATTACAGAATGTACGGCTTATAAAGCCCTATATATAGATTTGCGTAGACACATTTACGCTAATCGAACTGCTAGGAACATGTCCTATGTCCTATCTCTTCTATTTGCTTGTGCATAGGCATGTGTAGGCCTTTGTCTACGTCCGCGTTGGCTCTATAGCTATTTAACCGCGTGTATTCGTCAACATCATGTATAGGCCTACACTAGATCACATCTGTGTGAGTGTGTTTCCTTGTGTAATGTATCTCCCTGTGTGTCCGTGTCTTTGTGTGTATATAATACTAGATATGTACGTACTATACACTCTGCATATGTGAATGTGTCCACGTGTCGCTGTCTGTGTGGCCATGTTTACAAGTCTTGTTGACGATCGATTCATTCGAAACAGCAGCAGCAGCAGCAGCAGTCTCTTTATTCCTCTTCTGTGTTCTATTAGTTTTCGTCGTTCATTCGACCCATAAAGTCCAACGGGAGAAGCTTAGATAGGAGACCCGAACTGTAACGCCAAAGCACTCGACCCCCCAATCATTCGGGGAACGGCGCCTCCTCTCTTCCTCCATGGTGCACCAGATATCTGTCGATCTGTATTCATGCCTCTAAAACAGTCATCTCATTTCCAGATGACGCGTAAACTGACGATAGCATTTATAGATGGCCACAAAACAACTTTTATACCAACGCAATATAAGACTATATCTATTCAAACCACCCAACAAACAATCCACCCATCTATCCATCTATCCATTCATCAATTCATTCATCCATCCTGTCCATTCATTAATTCATTCATCCATCCTGTCCATTCATCAATTCATTCATCCATCCTGTCCATTCATTAATTAATTCATCCATCCTGTCCATTCATCAATTCATTCATCCATCCTGTCCATTCATAAATTCATTCATCCATCCTGTCCATTCATTAATTAATTCATCCATCCTGTCCATTCATTAATTCATTCATCCATCCTGTCCATTCATTAATTAATTCATCCATCCTGTCCATTCATTATTTCATTCATCCATCCTGTCCATTCATTAATTAATTCATCCATCCTGTCCATTCATTAATTCATTCATCTATCCTGTCCATTCATTAATTCATTCATCCATCCTGTCCATTAATTAATTCATGCATCCATTCCTGTCCATTCATTGATTCATTCATTCATCCTGTCCATTCATTAATTCATTCATCCATCCTGTTCATTCATCAATTCATTCATCCATCCTGTCTATTCATCAATTCATTCATCCATTCTGTCCATTCATTAATTAATTCATCCATCCTGTCCATTCATTAATTCATTCATCCATCCTTTCAATTCATTCATTCATTTATCCATCAATCCATCATTTCACTCATTCATTCATCAACATTGTATACCTATCGAAGATGATTAAAGTATACACTGCATGCACTTCTAGACCATGCCTCTAAAACAGTCACCTCATTTCAGATGACGCCCATGAAAATATAAAAAAACAAATTTTCGGCATAATTATATGTTATGATCGATATAAGCATGCATTAGGCAACCATTCATGTGTGTATACAGGTATACGTAAGGCTTGTATGTGTACAATGTAATTAATGTATGTATGTATGGGTATGTTTGCTGTTGTAGGCCTACATATCGAGTGCTTTTTTCTTTCGTGTTTCAGGGATCGTAGCAGAGGCAACGGAACAACGCTTAGTGTTTATTAACAGATCGGGTCAACTACAAAGAGCTGTGCGGGGCATTCTGGGACTAATAGACCATCACTAAAGAGTCCCATCTCTGCCTGAATGTTTTCTGTTGCTGCTGCTGCTTCGATGCAAAACACTCGATCCCCTGCAGCAGCAGCAGCAGCAGCAACAACAACAGCAGTCCAGGTCAGCCCTATATGAGCACTGAGCAGCTGCCGTATCTGCTTATACGTATTCGGTGGTGGTCTGATGATATATTATAGGCCTAGTGGTCAGCGGCTGCTGTAGTGCTTTGCAGATGCTTTGATTTCAGCGTCTGTCTTTGAAGTTGAATCTGTCTCCATGGATTCGCTCGTATACGTCGTGTGATGCTATCTGTTCTGAATAATCGTCGTCCTGTCTCCCCATTGGCCGTGACAGACCGTCTGCTGCCGATGACCTTTGCCTCGTCCACATTAAATTCCTCTGTATTAAAATCAGATTCATCGGGGAATGGAATTCAGAGCAGACTCCGCGGTAGAACAACGATTGAGACTAAGAGGAACAAAAATCCAATCTCACTGTATGCATTCATCGTCCATGTTTTCTACGACCTCAATCGTCGTCTTATTGCTTACAAAAGATACTGATATATATAAATATATATATATATTATGTTTCAACATGTATAAGCCTAGGCCTATGAGGAGCTCCTCGATCACAAGGAGTCCAAGGGATCCATGCAGTGTACGACCATATTTTGTAGAAGGAGTTTAGCAATTGATCCTATTGAATTAACATCGGTCTATAATATGGTCTGCCTATACAGTCATCGGGAATGTCGTCCCTGATCTGGTGTTGAGCCGTTTCATCGAATTACTTTTAATCTTAAATACAGAATTTGTTCAGGAATTTCGAATATGTTAATTGGAGTCAACTGTCGCGCTAAATGTACATTCTGGACCTTAGCCTACATGCGTGACTATAATTATAAGACCCGTCTTACTGGTCTAAGGTCAATTCTGAACCCTACAGACCATCTACCTGTAATATTTGTATGCGCCCCCTTTAACCGGACAAACGACCATCGATCGAGGCGAGTCATTGGATGCACCTCGATCGTTTCAGAAGTGCACCCCGTTACATTTTGCTCTTCATATAATCTCTGCTGGTGCTCTTAATTCTCTGCTTTCATGTTGAATTGCTTTTCTTGTAGCATTTCTCTATCAGTTAAATCTTCCTTTCCTCCTATTCATTCTCTTTTTCTTCCTCTTCTCTTCCTTTCTTCCACCTTTCACCATCCTCTCCTTTTGCCTGTCGCCTCATCTCATACACATCATTCTCTTCTCCTTCCTTCATGTCTCTTGCTCGTCTGCATTTGTTCATTCGCTTCAGTCCTTTTCCTTTCATAACCATCCATTCTCCCCCCCCCCACTGCAGAGCTACTCCTTTCGCCATCACATCATCTGCTGAATCGTTCACCTTCTCGCTATAAGAAGGATTTCCTTTTCATGCCTGTCCGCCTCTGCATGAGTGTATGAAAAAAAGTATGAGTGTTCTGTCTCGTGCTATTAAAAGATTACTTACTTACTTACTTATGTAGTCTATACTTCTGCTGTGGACACAGCATCCCACTTTCCTCAACTATAATTATTAAAAACTCAAAATCCTGCGTGTAACCCATGCATGGCAAGATAAAAAAATCTTTAAATAAAACAAACAGTACTGTTATTGATAAGATAGTTAGATACACAAATATCTGTGCTCTACAGGAAAATGGCTTGTATAAAAATAGCCGTCTGTAGTCAGTTCTCTTCACACTCTTTTCCTTCATTTTCCTCTTCCATTCTCTTTTCCAACACGCGGTCTCCAACACGTCTCGCCTTTTCCCAAATTCGTCCGTAATTATACGGCAAATCGAGACCAGTGATGCGGTTGCAGCGACTGAGGACTGGAGATGGCGCCAGCAGAGCTCAAGCAAAGGAGGGACACTACTGGTATATGATATATATATATATATATATATATATATATGTTGAAGCACTGATGGACAGAGCGGGTATACGGCAGCAGCAGCAGCAGCAGCCGATATTCAATGGATATTCGACGATAATGCGGTTAGAGGCCTGGATGCGTAAGTGACAGCGGACAATGTAAATACTAATCAGAGTCGGAGTAATTGTCTTTGCACTCGACCGTAGTGCGTATGTCGACGGGACATATGAGATGGACGACTAGACTTAGGATGGGCTGATGCAGAGGCTGCGATGGGAGTAGGCCTATATGCTGCTTCTGTGGAGAAAAAACGATGATGTATTATATATACGAGACATGTGTTGTGAACTGTGCATCACTTGAGTCAACAAGGTGCATTAGGTTCTTGGTGTATGGACAGTTCACAAACAGATCATTTATGGCATGATATTATATCAGGAAAAGAGAACTTAAGGATGCACACACATGTACACGGGCATGCAAGCAGGCATGCGTGGATATGTTCACGCAAAGACACGCTGTCAGACGTAGTCTGTGCAGGGTCGCTGTAGTGTAGACGTCAGACGGATATCTGTGTCTGATCGATTGGAATCAATTTTTGTGATCGAAGGCCAATTATTGTGAATCCAAATCGGATGTAAGTGTAGAGAGAGAGAGAGAAAGAGACAGACAAAGACAAAGACAGACAGAGTGGAGGAGAGAGACTGGCTCAAACACAAAGACGAAGAGAGAGACAAAGAGATAGACAAGAGAGGGTATACATATAGAATGAGCCAGTAGATAGATAGCATACAGAGGGAGACAGAGGCAAGTGAGAAAGACGCATGCAGACAAAAACCAAGACGACTGTAATTATGAGATAAAATGTGCAGCCTAGTAGCATTTGCCTACGACTGCGAAAGAGAGAATTATGGCAAAGATAAAAACACAGAGAACGAAGAGAAAAAGAAACCTAAGTTGAAGAAGGCGAAGAGAATGAAAAGAAGCAGAAGTCTTAGACGACGGAGCAGGAGTCCAGAGCTTGTTTTAATGCGCAGTGACGCACAAAATGTGCAGTGATCATTTAAAAAATGCAGTGATGAAAGGCTGTTTGCGCAGTGATCAAAATTTATTAGTGATCAAAATTTATTAATATTTGTTAGTTTATCAGTTGAATGAAACAGTCTTTTGTCTAATTTGTATAGCACCTCACTTACTTAGTGCTAGAGTTTCAGTTTCAACAAGCATATGATCCTATCTGAGATTTTAAACCTTTCAAGATACAACGAAGTTGAACGAACAATTTTTATTGGCTTACTTGCTCATTTAGCCTACCGGTACTACATGTAAGCAACCAGAAACTGGCACGCACTTTTGCAAATCGAGCACTGTCTGCGAACTTGTCACGTAAACAGGGGCTTCTATCCCCCAAGCAGCCGGGCTCAAAGACTCATGACTTTCCATTTCCCCCTCAAAAATATTCCTCCATCCCATCTTACCAGTCTTCCCCCCTATTTCTGAAAATTTTTACATTATAAAATGTCCCCCCTGTTTTCCACTGGGCGCATCCGTCAAGCCCGATTGGTATAGGGATAGAACCCCCTGCACGTAAATCATATTTAAATTAAGGAAGCATTATTTTACTTATCTATAAACGCAGCTTATTATTGATAATTGATAAAACGATGGATTGCCGTAGTGTCGGTCCTCCACTCAAGAAATTGCGGCAGAGTACGTTGACCTTTACGCAAAAGCCAACTGAAGCTGGATGTAGACTACAATACGGCAGCCCGTGATAGAAAAATACATAATTTACATAAAGTTATTATTCATATAATTCATGCAACAGAAACATAGTAAAATCGCAGTTTAGCGCTATTTATTAATCGGGTATAAACATGGTTTCTATAATTATATTAGCTAGTTCAGCCTATTTGGAAAAGGTAAAGTTTAGCATAATAAATTCCTCAGGTGTCACTATAGCCTACAACTTATAATTCCTTATTGCAACTTATTATTTCAAAATCAACATTTTCATCAACAACATCAGTCATCCCATTTCTTATACTGCTAAGCCTATTAACTTTTTCATTCGCATTCCACTTCTATTTTATAATCAACATTTAACATTTTCCATCCGTCAAGCGCAATTCTGATCGTTTTAACGTAGACCTATATTCCTATCTGTATTCCCGCTTCTGTTTTGTTGCCGATATTTTAATCATTCATCCCACTTCTAGTTTTATCATCGAGCATCTAGTTTCTCATCATGCCTCTGTTTTAATTAAACATTAATTAAACATTTAATTAAGCATTTAGCCTAATTGAACATTTTCATGCGTATAATAGTTGTATTTGGAGCATTGCGAAACACGGCATTGCATAAATTAGGCTACATGTAGACTTTTTAAAGCAAATATCTGTTGGTTCCAGCCTGGCAGGCTTCTGAATCCTGGTCTTATCATGATTAGGTGGCATCTGTAGTGTAGGCTAGGTGAAGATCATTGTGAGAAAGCCTCAATGTGACAATGCAGCTGGATTTCGTTAAAAGTGCTTGCATGCTTCTTACATTGTACAGTATTTTCGTTCAGACAGGAAGACTTCAGAAGTTAATAAAAACAATGAAAATTTCAGTACAATTATTTTATCGCCTAGAAGCCAGTGTTATAGACAAGTTAGTGAACTCACATGACCTCATTAAGTCAATGGCCTAGAGGCCCTAGAGGATTATTGTTAGGCCTATTATTTCCATGAATTTTTTCTGACTCAATGCTTAGTTGAATTAGTCTGAAGACTATGCTATTTGTTACTGTTTGCAACTGGCTGGGTCAGGAGCGCTTCTGTTGGGGTCTAATTACTAAGAGGTGCGAGGTGCTAATTACTAAAGGGTGCTTTATAAATTGAAAATTACAATTACATTATTTATTACCTTTACTTTCCTTCTTTATCTCATGGTAATAGTATGAAGTACCTTAAAAATCCAGTGCTACAAACAGCCAGATTTGTGAAATAAAGTGGGCAAAACGGGCTCCAATTAGCACCAATTGCTCTAAAATGCGTTGTCAGCTTCGCCCCAGACCCCACTGGGAAAGCTTACGACGGTCCCCCCAGAACCCCTAGTCGTGAGTTGCCGGGACCGGCGTTCCGTTTTATTTTTGTGCAGTGATCAATTTTCCTTAAAACATGTTCTGTTCTGATCTTCTTCACCTCTTTGTTCCACGTGGACCACAATAAGATTAGTCCAGACTCAATCCTTGCTAGCACACGTCCTTGCCTCTCTGTGAATTCACATCCTCTAGTCTTCTGTCTACTCTTGCCTCTGTAAGTGTTTCTACATTTTTAACTCATTTAGAAACCTATTTCTTCTATTGGGTCTTCGCATTGAGAGCTTCTGAAGGGAACATGCTATGGGCGGCTCTTTACAAATTTGAAAATACAGTACAATAATTTTAACTTACATGTACATTGTACAATACACTACTTTTAAATTGACTGTTTTTGTCGAAAACTTGTTTAACTTAGCCTATTTGTTTTGCATAACCTATTTCAATCAGCCTAGGCGCTGATCGCCATTGATGGAAAAATAATTCATGATTTAAACAGCTAGTAGGCTTACTAATAATACCCCGTCTAGCATAAGAATGATAAACATGTTGGTCTATGCACATGTAGACATATTAAAACGTTGATGAGGGACTCTACAGAAGAGACATTAATTTTGTTGACCCAGATAAGCAAGGCAAAAGTGAATCTGCTTCGGTATTGGACGTACATGTACACACCATGGCGCACTATATTGTTTTTAAAGTGGTTCGTCTACAATCACTGATGATCTTTGAAATTTTGTTATGCTAGAATCTAGTTGAACAGTTCTTTCATTTTAGTGGCTGCTCGATAGTGTATTGATTTGTGGTCTGGCCTGTTCAAAGCCACGCTGGCAGACTTTTTGAGATGTCTGCTATGAGTGCGCACTGGGCTTTTATAAAAAAATCAATGATCATGAGTAGGTCTACTCTGACGACGCACACGACGAAGAAGTAAACCAGCCATTCGCCTTCAGAGGCCTAGGCTAAGCAAATGCCGTTTTAATATTTCATAAACAGCACAGTCATGGTTGTACTTTTATTTTATTCTCGTCGACAGTGGCAAATAAACTGGCTTCAACCCTCGGGCTACCAAGGGTGATGGTTACCACCCTCTCGGTTTTTCGAGAAATAATAGAATTATGACGTTTTAGGTAGCTGTAGGGGGTCCATTTCTGCACATTGTTGGTGTATTACCCATGATGATATCTCATACCATTTACAAGTTATACGGGATATGCAAGAGGCACCAGTCTGAAAATCTATGCGTTTTCGAAGCCATGTATTAGCTTAACCGATTTTTGTCCAAATTTTCTTTTGGCTTCATATTGATTTTCTCGCTCTATTCACTAATAGAATAGCCATGCCACCTTAATTTTTCATCAATTTAGAAAAATGCCAAGTGATTTCTTAGTTTATTCCTCTGTTCCAATTTTGAAACACTGGTCACATGCGGTACTAGAAAACGATATAATCTAAGCCCGCATTACCGAGAACAGTAATTATCATTTCAAGTGACAAAGTCAAACACAACTGTTTTAATTGTAATAGCAGTGATCCACAATAGATAACAGAGTTGAAGTTGACATTCAGTAGACCTACACCTTATTTCAACCAGAGTAGGCCTACAGCAAAATAGTTAACAAAAGTGGTCATCTTGCATGCAAATGACTGAAATGCGCACGGATCGTAGCATATTAGGAAAGAGGCTTCATACTGTAAACTTTATGTACTGTAATGTACTGCTTTGTATTGTACTGTATCAAGTGTATGTTGCAGAAGCATACACCATGACAGACAGGATAGATGGAAAGTCCAATGCATCTGTTGGCAGCAAGGTGTGTCGTAAGCGAACGAGTTTGGTATGGGAAGGACTATAGTGTATTGTAATGTATTGTATTGTATAGTACTGCATTGTATTGCATTGTATTGTATCAGAGCATTTATATAGTGCATGTTGCAGAAGCATACCGTGACAAACACGATGGATGGATGGAAAGACCAATGCATCTGTGCAGCAAGGTCTGTCATCTTGGGTCTGGGCATGAGAAGCACTATAGTGTATTGCATTGTATTGTACAGTTGCATTGTATTGTATTGTATCAGGACTTTTACATATTACACTAAAAAATATGCTTGGACACATAATTCAGATTAAAAATGAGCGGCATCTTATGTTTCGCCTGCGAAACACGCACATTGTGAAAAACCTATGGGTGCTTTTGTTCAAACCTGTATAACTTCGAGGTGCTTCAAAATATTTCAAAACTAAATATAGCCTACTGTTGTGTTCAGAAATGAACGCTGAAACAAACGGTGTATCGCAAGATATTATATTTAAAGCCAAACACGAGATTTCAGGGGATGGTAACCACCACCCTATGGTAGGCTAGTCAATGTCACAAAAAGCTTGGTAGCCCTAGGGTTAAGAGCATAGATCTACAGACATTAATTTTAACATTGTCCGTAGGCGATGGATGTACGATTTTCACAAATTTCTGACTTTCGTTTCAAATTGAAGATAATACTGTAATTATTAGGCCCTGTTGTGCACAGTTGCCTCATGCTTTTGGCATTGTGATTGTGGATAATCACCAGTGTCAGCGAAGTCAGTGTTTTGGGCCTAGTAAAGGCGAAGGTAAGATAACCCAGGTGTTAATGCAGTCAAATATGATTACAAAGTATTTCTATTCTGTGAAGTCTAGTCTGATCATCGCAGTAAAGAACCACGCGCGACCTGAACAGAGTTAACCTACTCTCATCGTTTTAATTTTCCCGACTAATTCATGGTTGTCAGAGCAATGTAACATTGATTGACTCTTGATTTTTCAATTTCATTGGCAGCTACGAAGATGAACACCTACTTACCTGAGTTCCTAAATAAGTGTAGTTGTGTCGAACACATATCTCTCGACAGAACTGTATCGTATTTGTGTGAGTCCTCTCTCCGGTTTTTCTTCCAAGATTTTTCGCTTTCATCACATTTATGCTTCCGTCATCATAGCAACCGATGTACCATTCTGCTTTACCTAGCGAGATATTTGCTGAACACAACATTAATTATTCGGGTTAGTCTAAAGAAACTTTTTTCTTTAGGCTAACCTTTTAACAACCAAGAAATGTTTTTGACCTAAGCTAGCTTGTAAACTAGTGTTGAGGGTACAGCGTAATTCACAAAAACGATCCCCTTACGTTGTTTGCTAACACAAGTATTTCGGTCAAAATTAAGAATTTACAAATAATATAATAATAATAATAATTATAATAATCATAGAGATTTGAGTGCCATAGTTCGTAAGCAATCGAAAGATATCAACGCAACGATTCAGAAGCACTGAATATTCTACAGTCTGAAGAAATTATTCAACTTTTAGTGACGTCACCCACTTAGTTTGATGGTTCAAATAGCTTTTTGCTTATTATTTCGCAAAAAGTAAACAATATTTAATGAAATTTTACATGCCTAAAGATAATTCATATCTACATATTATAACGACCAACTATTATCAAAATATTTCAAACCAAAGTTACAGCACTTTTATCGAGCCCACCTCTTGTTTTCTGATTAATTAAAAAAGTGTAACACAACAAACGTTACAAAATAATGTGCTGAGACTTTTATTGCATTGGAAATATTTTTAATCGTTATGTGTAAATATGAATTACCTTTAGACTAAGCATGTAAAATTTCATTTAAATTTTTTTACTTTTTGCGGAAATAATAGCAAAAAACTGTTAAACGTTATTTGAATTATCAGAAAACATTGGGTGACGTCACTAAAAGTTGAATAACTATTGTTTGTGAAATTTGACAGGGCCGTGTAAACATGAATTGCCTTTCCGCCTGTAAATTTTGTCTGTAAAGTCGTATTTATGTCCAAAATTTTAGCAAGAAAAGTAGGGGATCATTCTTTTATGAACACCCTGTCGGTGCCATCCTAAAATTTCGCACTAACGAACAATGCATGGTTCGAAACAACCGAAGGAAGGTTATTTTTAAGGTAGTTTATAAATTTTTAAGAAATTTGTTCCTTTTAAAGTTGTCAACAAAAGGCAGAACGACTTACCTTCATTGCAGGCTGTTCCTTGCCAGCTTTTGTCGCATCCAATTGGACACAATCCATTTAGTCTACTGCACGTCGCACGAAGTTGACAATGACAGACTTTATCGCACCCTGGTCCGTAATTGCCGAAGACGCATACTGTTACAAAATGAAGTAGGCCTAATTAGACAGTATTATATTGTATTAGACAGTTTGCAGCTTTGTTAATGTTTAGATGGTATTTCTTATATGCAACAGTGATGGGTAACTAA
>JAQFXW010004231.1:0-11228 GCA_034693945.1 Dendrobaena attemsi
GCGTTAGTTGTCGGTGAAGTGACGGCCTTAAAATCAGTATTCATTGAAGTGGTGGTCTTATCATTTCCGTTAGTTGTAGGTGAAGTGACGGCCTTATAATCAGTATTCATTGAAGTGGTGGTCTTATCATTTCCGTTAGTTGTAGATGAGGTGACGGCCTTATAATCAGTATTCATTGAAGGGGTGGTCTTATCATTTCCGTTAGTTGTAGATGAGGTGACGGCCTTATAATCAGTATTCATTGAAGTGGTGGTCTTATCATTTCTGTTAGTTGTAGGTGAAGTGACGGCCTTATAATCAGTATTCATTGAAGTGGTGGTCTTATCATTTCTGTTAGTTGTAGGTGAAGTTGTGGCCTTAAAATCAGTATTCATTGAAGTGGTGGTCTTATCATTTGCGTTAGTTGTCGGTGAAGTGACGGCCTTAAAATCAGTATTCATTGAAGTGGTGGTCTTATCATTTCCGTTAGTTGTTGGTGAAGTTGTGGCCTCATCGTTTGTCTTAGTTTTTCCTGGAGTGGTGTTCATCTCGTTTACGTTAGTTGTCAGTGCAGTGGTGGTCTCGTCGTTCACTTTAGCCTGCATGAATCACTGTTAGTTATATTATAGGTATCTTGCATGTAGAACTTTGCAATAATTTCTTACTTCATTTTGGTCAAACTGCCGACCGTTATAATTATATCCTATTTTCACCGTTTGCCGGTGTAGCAGTTTCCAGTTAGGCCTACCTAGGGGAGGGTCATCCAAGACTGACAGTTTTGCTGTAAATAACTTGTGCTGGTGATATTACATGTTGGAACTTCATTCCCATTTAAACTGATCCTTTACCCAAATCGAGGCAAACAATATTCAATGTCACCATGTATGACAGAAAAAAGGTTGGGATTTTGTTCAACTCCCAAATCGTCCCATCTTGGGCACCATCTTGGGCTACCCTGCCCAAGATGAGACATTCAAAATATCTAATTTTTCTCTTATTTTAAAATTTTATGTTATTGAATCAACAAAGTAAACATCATGAAAACCCATGACCTTCACATCACTAGTTAACCGCTATATTTTTGTAAAACAAGAAAGTCATCAGTGAGTAACTAACTGACATAACTTTTAAGAAGTAGTGTGCCAAAGATGGGACAAGTTACATAATGCAGCACACATTTAGCATGTCCCATTTTGGGACAACAATAAAGCATTGACTTTTCCAACTTGGGCACTCTCGGCGAAATCTGTTAAAGCATCCCGTTTTTTGAAAAATCAATGCTTTATCGCCCACTGGAAAATGCACGCGGTTGTTAGCATATTTTACTGTTCCCAGTTACCAAAATTGTTCTGAAATTTCACCGTGCTGAGGTGACTTTGTACGTTCATTTAAAACTTCAAAATGAAAGGAATAGCATAACATGTTTAAACGAACGTTGTATAGATAAACTTACTAAAACTTATACACACATAGATTAGGTAATTGTTTAGATATTAACTGCTAATAAGTAAGTAACACCCAGCACATCTGCAGGGAAATCGCATCGTCTCATCTTGGGGCACCTTCCCCCCTTCAGGTTACCCGCTGCTAACAATATTTGCATCAATAATACCACTTCTTGTGCTGACAAAATTTAAATTCATGATCCAACATCTTATTTTGCTCTCAGCATTTTAATCTATCATCTCACTTCGTGGTTTGTTATCAATATTTTCATCTGTCACAAAAATACTAATCGTTGCCAAAACCACATGTAACAAAGGCTTCACGTCTAAAAAAATTACGGGTTAAATAATTGATAATAAACCGCGAAGTGGGATGACGAATTAAAATCCTTTGAGCAAAACAAGAAGCGGTTTCAGTTTCTTATTTTTTAGCACAATAAGTCCGATGAGTGAGGCATAAGCTTGTTTAGTTTGCAGGGGGTAATCTGAAACTGGGGGTAATCTGAAACCATCGATATCTGAAACCGAGGGTAATCTGAAACCTTTACACCGGTGTCCTTTAATATTCTGTTCCCGTTTAAAAGTATCCGTGATGGGATGTAGCCTAATTTGCACATCCGAGTAGACCTGCTCTTTAGGATTTGCTAGAGACTATAACATGAGTTCTGAAACAATACAATACAATTAGGCTACCTATCCCCGTGATAGCTCGAGATTTTGAAATCGTGATAAAAATGTGGGCGAGTCTATGCAAGGCTTGCAAGTCCATCTTTCTGTGATTGACTGACACACGTAGGCCCCCATAGCTATTGCATCTACCTGACAAAAATTGGCCTCACTATCAATTCTAGCATTCTACCACAAAAAAACATATTACTTGTCTCCGCCATGGCCGGAATAAATGCTATTGTCGGGGGTGTCCAATTTGCACTTTTTGTAATCTTGTTTCCATTTAGGGAACACTAAACTAGCCTATCAGGAATAACGTTTAGGATTTAGGCTTAGAGTAGTGTTTTTGAAGGGGCGCTATATAAATTTTCGAAATGAATGAATGAAATAGCGTATTCGTTAAAAGCGATTTCTATAAGCTTGCGGGAACATAATAGGCCCAAACAGAGAATATTCGTCTACATGCATAGGCCTACTGAATAGACCTAGGTCTACATAAATAATAATAACAATACATGTAATTTTGTAAACATGCATTGTGCCTGGTGCTTAGCCCGGGTAACTATGCGTTTCGGTTTGAATTGAAACAGTGTTTAGTTAATTTGCATGAGATGACAAATGTTACACCACATAGGACCTGGAAGTCAACGATACTTTGAAATTGGTTCAGCTGTCTTCACTAGTTGTCAAAGCTATCTGAAAGAATTTTATTTGTCCGGACAATTATAAGCTTTAGCCATCTAACATTCTTAATCGGTACCTTTAGTAGCAAGGAGAATTTCTTCAGGGTTTTAGGACGCCCACAGAACATCTTCAGGATTTTTCTGCACAGACTGGTCAGCAGGCCTGTAAAGTCTGCGAAACATTTAGGGCTTTAGGCCTATATTTTAGGTTCGGGGCAATCTGTCCTACACTTCAGTTAATATTAATTTTGTCTGAAGGGCCTTATTCATAGATATGGACACGAGTGTAACAATAATTAGCCCTTTAATTTTGGGGAAACAATGTAGGATCTACATGTACGCAAGTCATGATTCTCAGCGTTTCTAGAGCGCTATTCTGAGGCAGAGCACTGGCCAATTCCCGAGCGCTGCGTCGAATCAGAAGGTTGTCCAGAAGCAAGTTTGTGGTGGTCGATGGTCTGATTTCCAGGAAGTCAGAGGAGGCAGAGTTGCTACTAAGGTGGATGCCGTTTGGGATGGTGGGTGGGCATAGGATAAGTTTTAGGGATAAGGATTGTTTGCCTAATCTTGTAAATGTGTTCCTAAAATAAGTAGCATTATAACAATTATACTATGTGCGTGATCATGACTTAGAAAGTTATATAGCTCTGCATTAGCTAAATTACATAATTTCTAATAAATAGTTTTGCAGAGGGATAAGCCTTCAGTCATAAGGGGATGGGTGATTTCCTACTGGTTATAGGAGGATACCATAGCACGATAGGGTAGGCCTATAATTTAAAGTTCAGATACATCTGGCAGGATAACATAGCCTATTTCACCATGGGAGATAAGATATTAAGGGATACTCTATATATTGACACCAAAACCGGGATCTGTGTGTTTTTGTTAGTAAACTGAATAAACAACTTTTGAATTCAAGAGTCACTGGGTACTGTAACCATTCAGCTGCAGTGCGTGGTGTTCATAATTGTTTGTATCAAATAAGACATGGTGAACAGTGAAGGAACGATCAATTCTCTAGTTCTGCTTGTCATCTGAGGGGTGAAGAATATTAATAAGTGATAGGCCTAGGCCTAGGCTATTTTCCTGTTGTCAATACAAGTATAGACAAATCTACATAGCAACTGAAGCTAAAATGTTTAATAACTAAAACGAAAACGAAAATTAAGTTATTTCAAAACTGAAACAACACCGAAAAATAACGTCAAAACGTAAACTGTAATGAAAATTATTTCAAACTGAATCGAAAACTGAAATAGAAATTATGAAGCCAAAACTGAAAAAAAACTGAAATTAAAATTATTTTCAAAGCAGAAATATCACTGACTTTAGTTGTCGATGACGTGCTGATCTTATCGTTCACATTAGTAGTGGCCCAGTCGTTCACGTAAGTTGTCTGTGAAGTGGTGGTTCTGTCGTTCACGTACGTTGTCAGTAAAGTGGTGGTTTTATCGTTCATGTCAGTTGTCTGTGAAGTGGTGGTTTTATCGTTCTCGTTAGTTGTCTGTGAAGTGACGGTCTTCTCGAGATCTGTCTTATTTCTAGGAGTTGTAGGCTTTTCAGTAACTGTTACTCTATGTGCTGTTGTGGGTTCTATTTCGTGTGAACTTGTTTGAACTGTATGTTCATTTGTCCACGCATCCACCGTTATGACCATTATTGTCGTTAACTTGACCCGAACGATTTTAGTAAACTCATAGGTGTCAATTCTAAAGACGAATCTGGTCTGGCTAGCGATAGACGTCAATTCTTTGTAATCCACCGAATTACCAATTCCCACTACAAACATGATGACACCTTTCCTATGAGCCGTTTCTGCTCTCTCTACGAGGAGCGCTTCTTCGGTGGATTTCTCTCGAATAAAAAAGACTGCAGTGATCGGTATCTCTGGATTATCGTGTTTCTCAACTAGGTCCAACAGTTCCTTAAGAGCAGAGGCCGTTCCGCCGCTCCTTTCACGCTGCCTGACCTTCGATATGGCGACGTCAATCGCAGCCTGGCTTTCGATTGCAGTAAATCCGAATTCCCTGTAAGTCTCGTGTCCGTAAGTGAGCAGGGCGCATCTCGATACGCCCTTGTCCAATAACAGATCTCGGATGACCTCTTGCACAAAGGTAAGCTGCTTTCTGAACTCGTCGGCAGAGATTTTGCTCGAAGCGTCGATGATGAACACATAATCGGATTCATGGTGAGCCCCTGAAAACAATCATTTTCCAGTGTTTCAGAGATGAGTAGAAAGAAACGACACACAAGTGAAATGTATATAATGTGTATTTATTATTTAGTCAAAATCAGATGCCTTTAATGTAACTTATATAGCCTACAATCTGTGTGTGTATATGTGTGGTACATGATTTATTTCTATATGTGTCCATGCAAGACTCTGCTGTTCCACAAGCTTCCACGGGTTCAGTTAAGCAGAACGATGTCTTCAAGTTCTGTCAGTTAAATCTCCCTGAACAGACTCTATGTACGGTATGACATCTCGAAGATTATCTTGTTCCATTGTAGTTTCAACGTGTGGACCGGGAGCTCAATCGACAAAGTCTCTCTCAACTGGCGTTAAATACAAATTTCAAGTAAAAATAATTTACTTCCATCACAATCGTGGATCGCACTTACTTAGCTCATTAACTTTGGTACTTACCGTGGGTCTGCTGTTCTGTGGTTGTGGTTCCAGGAGTAGGAGGGGGTGTCCACGAGACCACCTCAATCATTGTCCTATTCTCGAGAATGGTGCGAATCTTCTCAAATGACGTGAAGTCTTCAACTCTTAAAATCATCTCAGATTTTGCAACGATAGATGTCAGCACCTTCACGTCTACGTCACTTCCGATGACTACTACAAAGAGTATGATCCCCTTGCGACGCACGATTTCTGCCTGCTGTATAGTCTCCTCGATGTTGGCCATTGTTGCATGGATAAAAAGGAATCCAACTGTAGCCGTGTCGGATTTTATGCGCTCTTCAAATAGTTCCAACATCCGACTGAGGGCAAGATCCGTTCCACCGCTTCCCGTCAACTGTATCGCCTTCGAGACTTCTTCGATAACTTTCGTTTGGCTGGAATAGGCGTCTAATGCAACGGCCGTCGAAGCTCTGCTACCGTATGTGATGAGACCACATCTAGACTCCTTCTGGTCGATGTTAAGGTCGCGGATGACGGTCGTCACAAAGTTGAGCTCCAGCTTAAAATTGGTCGTCGATATACTGGTCGATGCGTCAGCGATGAAAAAGTAATCGGCCTTGACGTGACCTCCTGCACAAGTAAACATTCACTAGACAAAATACAAATCCATGCAACTCGTGGGACTGACCAATGCTAATTGAAAACTGACAGCTCATAACCAACTTGATAGTGTTTGCACACAATTCAATTTCACAGAGATGTATATATATATGCATTTGTAGAGCGCCTTTTAAGTAACTCACAAAGGCGGATGCCTATCTCCCAGTGATTAATCTAGACCAGCGTGAGGCGAAGTTCCCCACAGGATAAGCATTCCCCCAGAAAAACTTAGGATGTAGTGTCACCAGATTTATTTCATGTTGCGCAGGAGGTTCCCCAGAAATAGAAGTGATGACTAAAAAGGTCATCAGTGATTTTCGGGAGTTATGTTGTAGATTTTCGCCGAAATTGGAAGTAGCCTAATGACAAAAGCAAAATGTCTTCACCTTTTCAGGAGATGTGTATGTAGGAAAATTTCGATAAGTCAGGTTACTTTTCGTCCCCTCCCAACTTTTGGGATCCCCCGAGAAGAGGGGGGAGGGCTAGATTACACACTGCCTATCTCTTCAACTCTCAATCGCGTTAACAGCTGATTTGCCTCCTCCTATAGCCTACCCTCTTGCAATCTGATTTGGACTGCCATGGACTTTCCTTTGAAAATCCTCTCTGACTCGACGAAGTGTTCGTGAATACGCTCAGAGGCTTCTATCCCCCAAGCAGCGAAGCTCAAAAACTCATGATTTTCCATTCCCCTCTCAAAAATATTCTTCCATCCCATCTGACCAGTCTCCCCCCCCCCCAATTTCTGAAAATTATACATTAAAAATTGTTCCCCCCTGTTTTCCACTGGGCGCACCTGCGCCCACTTGGTATAGGGATAGAAGCCCCTGAATACGCTAGTTCCACTGGAGGATACTTCTGGATTGGCGCTTCAGCAGTTTGAAGCTTAGGCATACTGGGAGGCCTAGAGCGCTCCAGATTATACTGTCTTAGAACTATAGAATAACACATCTTACAGAACAAGTATACCAAATAGATCACTTCTGGTGCATAACTCAAGATTCTGAGCAAACAGATAAGACTTCAACGTGCGGACAGCAGTAGGAAGACAGACATAGAACAGATATAAACGATGTGCACGAGGAAGGGCATTCCATAAAGAAGCGAGAGCTAAATTTCACACTTACTTACGGGTTTTCATGCTTTTGAAAACAGATTAATGTAGACCTAATAAGACAAGATAAGGCTTTTCGAAGTTACTGGCATGGTACCGTTTATACCTACAGTAACTGCGGATCGATGGTCTGAATTACGTGTGCCATCGTTTATTACTTTGCATTAGACAAAGGCCGATGTAGACATAAGTCACTAATTAATAATATACTGACGAGACAACATACATTGTCTCAGACTGTCAGTAACACAGACTATGGTTGTGGTGCCACGAGTTGAAGATGTCCACGAGACCACCTCGACGATTGTCTACTTCTTAAGAATTGTGAAAACCACTCAATATCATCGAAGCTGTCGACTCTTAGAATCGTCTGAAGTCTTGCAACGACAGAAGTCAACACCTCCTCGTCTACATGGGACGCGGTAGTGTAGTGGTGAAGATCGCCGCCTCGCAACCGAAAGGTTGTGGGTTCGAATCCAACCAACCGCGTAAGGACCTTTAGCAAGGCCTTCACTCACAATTGCTGAAGCGTTTCGGCGTCTAAAACTCCGACACACCTGCGGGCTGTAGTCGGGACCGCCTCTGAATAGTAGTGAACTGTAAGAGGCGGTATAGAAATACACACATACATACATACATGACCAGGAGCTCAATCGACAAGAGCTCTCTTCGACTGGAGCAATATACACATTTTAATTTTCAAGTAATAATTTCAATAATAATCATGTATTGTATAGCAATGAATTATATAAGGCTTTGAACCCGATAACCTGCCATAGCGGTATGTTTTCGGTGGGATCTTCAAGGTCTCCGGTTCAAAGGGTTAATAAACTTTGTACTGACCGTGCTTTTGTTCTTCTGTAGTTGTGGTTTCCATTGTGGTTGTGGTTGCCATTGTGGTTGTGGTTTCCATTGTGGTTGTGGTTGCCATTTTGGTTCCAAGAGTAGGAGGGGGTGTCCACGAAACGACCTCAACGATTGTTTTCTTCTCGAGAACGGTGCGAATCTTCCCAATTGACGTGAAGTCTTCAACTCTTATTATCATCTCAGGTTTTGCAACGATAGATGTCAGCACCTTCACGTCTACGTCACTTCCGATGACTACTACAAAGAGTATGATTCCCTTGCGACGCGCGACTTCTGCCTGCTGTATAGTCGCCTCGATGTTGGCCGTTCTTGCGTGGATGAAGATGAATCCAACTGTGGGAGTGTCAGGCTTTCTGTGCTTTTCATACAATGACAACATTCGACGGAGGGCAAGATCCGTTCCACCGCTTCCCGACAACTGTGTCGCCTTCGAGACTGCTTCGATTACACTCGTTTGGCTGGAATATGCGTCAAATGCAACGGCCGACAAAGCTCTGCTACCGTATGTTATGAGACCGCATCTAGACTCCTTCTGGTCAATGTTAAGGTCGCGGATGACGGTCGTCACAAAATTGAGCTCCAACTTAAAATTGGTCGTCGATATACTGGTCGATGCGTCAGCGACGAAAAAGTAATCGGCCTTTACACGACCTCCTGCGGAAGGAAGTAAATATAATCAAGTAGAAAAAACTAAAACAATGGGACGTCTTGACCTACGTGAACGTAGGCGGCCTACCCCTAAGCTAACTACATGTATAATGGTGGTAGCAAATGAAATTCAATTTAGGGCCTAAATGTCCATGACGTCGTTCGACCGTCACTGCAGATGGATTCGCCTGCATACTCATATCAAAAAGATTATAGTCTTGAGATGATGAATGGATAACTGTCAATATTATAGAACTTTATAGCCCAGAACTGTCACACAGAACAAAAGTGTCAGCACTCTTAGCGAGAACCTCTGTGTGCTGCTGAATCAAAAAGTGTAATGCAACAAAATTTACAAGAAAGTGTTGTATTCTTTTAGTTTGAAGCATTTTAACAAAATTTTGTCGTTAGGCCTATAATAATTATGCAAATACTAGCTGTAACCCGTAAAAATTACGGGTAGTTTTAATCAAAGACCACAATTTCAAAGAATGTACTTACTTACTTACTCGAAACGCGATCAATATCGTAATATAAAGAGATACTTACCGGGCCCTATCCTGTGCAACGTACCCTATTCTTTGTGCAAATGGCTTCTTTTGTTCGCTTCCGATAATATGGCGTTCAAAATTTCGGTTGGAAAATAAGACTAACCAACCCAAGCGTCCGTAGTGCGATCAGAGGCTGAATTCGAATTTCAAAAAATAAAACTATACCTACTTACTTACTTACTTACTGGAACGCGCGGGTGCTGGCGAAATCTGTTCGATTTTACCGAGACCGTTACGGCCGTGAGACCTTAATCGAGAGCGTTAGCGAGACCGAATTAACATACAAGCAAATTATATATGTTGATGATTTTCCTTTAGAATTTAGCCTTAATTTCATTTACACATTTCAACTTTTGGCCGAAATAGGCTTAGCCTATCAACAAGAAAACTGTTACGCATCTTTGAGGGAAAAAACTTGGAGTGGGCTCATTAAGAAACATTCGGTGGGGGCTAAATTTAAACCTGTGGGTTCACCGAGTCGCGGAAGCCGCGTCGTAATTTAAGATCGCCATAGAGTCACCGACTCTGCGCTCATCTAATGGATCACAGAGTACACAGTTGGCTTCGACAGCCTGTGCTGAATCGATTCAAATGCTTAGCAGACAGGCATCGTTGCCGTCAACGACTATTAAGAGGCGTAACATTGGTTTCCGACTTACGACTGCAGCCTATCCGCTGTCAATATCGAACTATGAGGAACGATATATCTCGCCCCTCGCGTTTAGGTAAACCTAATTTCTGACGAGATATCTCATTCTTCCCAGTCAACGTGTTAAGATTGTCTCGCGTATGACGCTTAAGTGACCTCGCGGCCACTGTGTAAAAATTAAAAACAATAACGTTTGTTCTGTGTGAAATAGTTTGGCAAAATTTGTCAGTTATCTGTAAATATGAACTACCTAATTCAGTCTGTAGAATTTTACTTTAGAATTCCTACGTTTGACAATAATATTATTAGCAAATAACATAGTGGTTTACCTTTGTTGGCCCACCCTGTATAATGTCTATGGCGTTCAATCAGTGCAACATAATCTTCACTATCATCTAAAATCTGCCGTCTTTAACCGAATCACCAATAACACCACCAACATTCCAATCATCGACCTCATAATATTATAGCCTATGCCTACCAGCATTAAAACCCTTTCCAGTCATTTTCTGTTTAGTTAAAATAAATTTGAGACTGAACTTTCTCTTATCCAATATTAATTTTTTTTAACTTTCAAGTCGAAGTACTCACCTCCGTATTGATCTAATGCGTCGTTAGCGTGCTGTAGAAACGAAATAAAGTCGCAGAAATTTAGTTTTAACATAGTTACTGTCGAGTGTTGACCTGACAAACTTGACACATTACTTTTATAAATAGTCTAAATGTCGATCCACTAAGAACGACTTCGACTAATTAGGAGATTTCAATAGTTCGTCTGATGGATGATAGTATTCAGGACCTCCTCCCCGTACACAATTGGAACTGCATGGCTTCCATACAAAGAATAAGATCAAGACGGGTATCCTGTGACTGCGCAGCTTGGATATGATTAGAAAAGTATTGAAATGTTAAATTATTAGTTTTATAATTCGTATACTTAGCAGTTAAAATACAAGTCAATCAATTTTTCAGGAGGGCAAGTGTCCCGTTTTGCCCCCTATTTGCGGGCGCCCTGCATAACGAATTCCTTCTCTCCACACCTCAAATTCAAAGGCCGTTCTAAAGAAGTATCCTCTGATCTCCTGGAATTCTGATCCTTGACTGTCACGAACTTAATTTCCTTCTGGGCAACCCTTCTAATTCGACACAACCCTCGAGAATAGGCTGGGGCTCTGACAGGGGCTTCTATCCCTATACCAAGCGGGCGCAAGTGCGCCCAGTGGAAAACAGGGGGGGACATTTTACAATGTATAATTTTCAGAAATAGGGGGGGAAGACTGGTAAGATGGGATGGAAGAATATTTTTGAGGGGGGAAAAATGGAAAGTCATG
>JAQFXW010004232.1:0-11227 GCA_034693945.1 Dendrobaena attemsi
AACCGAAGTACCACCTAGGGCGCTTCGCGAGATGGACAGGCCCAGCAGGAACTCTGAAAATAGCTGGCTAACGTGGGTGGCAATCAACCCCTTTCAACTCCAAAGAAAGGTTTGTCAGATGAGTGGCGATACGCTGACATTAAAAAGAAAACACACCTAAAACTCGATGCCAGTACAAGGTCCGCGTCTAGGCGTGGAAGAATGAGAACGGCATCGGGCACCTACGGCATTGGTCCCTTGGTGTATGATGATGATGATGATATGTTCTGTTAACCTTAACGTGTTCGACAGATGTCCACTTGACAAATGTGGCTGTGCAGAAAACTGCCCCAGATTATGACCCTGAGAAGGGCTCAAAGTGGTCAGTTCGCCAACTCCGCATGTACCTTAACGCAAAACATGGGAAGGATCTGGTTAGCCTTCCGATTTATGCTTTAGTTGTTGTGAAATAAATGTAAATATGGTTAGAGGTCTTCGAATACAGCAGAGATACCATTGGAAAATATAGGAATCTGAATTCACTCTTTCCATTATTGATTCAGAAAACCATGCGGTAGTCTGGTGGTTGGTATGCTGAGCTGTCAGACAACAGGTCAGGGTTTCAAATTCCTGCGAGGCAGAATTTGTTTCAGGAGTTGCGCTCCCTCTATACCCAAGCCAACTCAGCTCTAATGAGTACAGTGATGTACAATGTTGGTAGGAAGGTCAAACAGTGAGGGAGGGGACTGGCCATCCACTAACACTGGCTCAAGGAACTACTCTTTGTTATATTCTGTTAAAGCTATTGCTTTAGTCTATTACTGTAGTCACTATAATTATTATTAAACTGTGATGATATAGGTTGCTGCAGATGTTCTCTTTCAATTAACTAATTATTACTTTACTACTTACCAGCATTTTGTTGGTTTACAATATTGTGCAACTCCATTTATATATTAAATCAGTGAGGAAGAACATTCTTTATTACCGGTATATTACCAGCTGAAGCATTGTAGATTACTGATGATTAATATCAGTTTAAAAGAGTCAAGTAATTTTTTTCTTAGAGATGACATTAGCTCTAGGCAGTGTTAGATGTCATGTGGCCTGTATTGCATGTTGTAAGAGGGTCATGTTGGGTTAGAAAGAACAGATCAGAAGAGAGATGTCGGCTTTTGTGCATTTTTCATCCAAGGTCGATTCTTCAGTAGGGAGGAAACCTGAATGAGTTAATTTTCATAGGAGACTGATAAAGCGGTTACACTTCCCAACATTGATAATCCCGACTACGTAATGGAAGTGTAGAGCAGTTGTGCAAGGGTAATGGCTCTACTGTCCCATGTAATGGGTTGGAAGTGCCATAGCATGGATCTCGCTTGTCAAACGATCATATCCCTGGTTTCAGCATCACAGTATGGATATGATTTGAGCTTGATTAATTATATATTAATGTGACACTCATTTTCAAGTCCAAACACACTTGGAATTGAATATTGGTTGTCAAGTCTTTTAACCCATAAGGAAAGGTTGTCTGGCTGTTGGACTGCTGTTGTCATGGTGCACTTTAGGCGAACGATAAGAACTGGCAACCTTCATTTCAGCGAACACAATTCGCCGCCGCCAATCTCAGCGCATATACATTTCGGCGCCATCATTTACAGCGCCTACACATCTTGGCGTGATCAAATTCAGCGCCTACACTATTCGGCGCCATTCATTTCGGCGACTTTTCACGTATTTTAGATAAAGTAATAGTAACAGTAAGTCCTGAGAATTTTCGAAGGTTATATTCATGAAAGCAGATGTAATATTAGAAAATTTACAAGACAGCTCTACGCTAATGACCATTTGTTACTAAAACAATGAGAACTTTACGAAAATAGTTAGTTATTTTTTTTAGTTAGGCCTAGTTCGTTCGTTCGATAGTTCGATATTTTGTCACTCAATTTTTATAAATCCATTTAGCTAAACCGATTAAACCCATTTTGTTTGGACTAGACAAATTGGCCAATAATTGAATGTTGCGTGTCATGGGCTTATATAGGCCTACGGGTTTATAAAATATACCCCAGCTCTGCATTCTTAACAAACGTCTTTGCTTTGAACTGGACTTTAAGGAGATAAAGGACAATAATGGCAATACTACAAAGCCCATTTTTAACTCATCAAATTGGCTAATAATTGAACTTTGGACGACAACAATCATTCAATTTAGGCTCTGTGAAGTCGACGTGATCGGCGACGTGTTGTTTACTAAAATAGCCTAGGCCTATATGTGAAAAGTCGCTGAAATTAATGGCGCCGAAGAGTGTAGAAGCTGTATTTGATCATGACGAGTCCTGTCGGCGCTGAGTTTGATCGCGCCGAATTCTATATGCGCTGTGATTCGCGGCAAAGAGCTGTGTTGTTCGCTGAAATGAAGGTCGCCGAGATGTGCGTGCTGAATTCAACGGATACCGAACTGCAACTCTAAAGGTGATCCTGATAACAAATGAGTGATTACCTCACCAGTCACCATGCATTGTAACATTTCCTTTTCATAACTTATATTTTCATATTATATTACATGTATACACTTTGTTTCTTAGGTAAACCAGTGTTTCGAGAGGATTTATGAAATCTTCATTCGTAGTCTGCTCAGTGTTCAGAAAGTCATGATTAATGACAAGCACTGCTTTGAGCTGTATGGCTATGATATTCTCCTAGACTGCAATCTTAAGCCGTAAGTGTGAAGAAACCGCAAATTTATCAATCAATTTAAAATAAGTGCCGGCAAAGGCAATGTCAATTACAATCGTAGTTACTTAATTGTTAGTATTATTTCTTGGTTATGCTAATTATAATTATCAATGCTACAAGATTATTGCCAGTCCTAAAATGGTCTAAAAAGCTAAGCAAAATAATGTGTTCTCAATTTGTATGAAATGTATAGACTTAATTAAGCCAGCTAAAAAAGTGATTCAATCACGTGAATATTATTGTGATTATTGTTCATAATCTTTTGATTAGTGAGAAGATTGTAGATGTTCTCAATAGAGAGTACAAAGAAATTCTTTGTACAGAAGTATAGTATTGTAGAAGTATTGCATAATTATACCCAAGAACGGAAGTAGCATTTTATAGCATGTTGGCACAAGAGTCGCTTGACAGCCAAGACATGACAACTTCATGCCCAAACCGTCAAGTTCAATCTCAACAAATAGAAGACTGCAAATCTATTTATGAATGATTAATAGAAAACAAAAACTGATATTTTTACCAGTTTTTGTCTTTTTGTACACCTGGCGGAACTTTTCCAGGAGCGGCTAAATAGTGGTTTAATAAAGAAAAGACTGCATATTGGTTAAGAAATGACAAAAGTAGAAAATGAGCGAAAGGAAAAACTGCTGCTTTGGAAAAGTCAGCCTGGCCTTCATTGATCGTTCTTGCCCTACGGTCGAGACGGTATCACTCTGAGAGTTCTATATCAACCACTGAACAAAATTGTAGGAAAAGAAGCAGTTTTGTAATGCATACTAAGTATGAAATTAGCTGGATCTATATTATTCACTGTACGTTGATTTCATATTGAAACACAATATTCTGATTTCTGAGTTATACTAAAGCTTAAATCACAGGCAAGACTGGGAAGCACTAGATGGCATTGATTTTGATTCCGTAAATGTTCACAAAAACTTTATTGAATAAATTGTATAATATTTAAGAATTTTTATAGCCCAAGGCCTAAACACCCCCAAAATGAAAAATGGCAGTGTAGAACTTTGCTTTTCATGTAAAAAGGTAGGAAAATATGAGTTTTTTGGGCGTAAAACACCCCCAAAATGAAATAATGTGAAAGAAATATTTTTACTATGTGGAAAACACCCCCAACACAAAATCCTGGCTACCGCCGTGTATAGCAACTCCAATAGTATGAACTATTCAGGTGCGCTCCCAATTACAGCACTGATGATCAGTTTACACGTGTTAAAATGCCTCTATGTTACTATGGCACCTGATGAAAGAAGGTGGAGTTTGCCTTTGGGAGGTTACGGAACACAATCTTAGATCTTGAATTCTTCATGCCATCGTGTTACTCATCACAAATGTACTAAAACCCGCCAGAGGTTTGGACTGGATCAAATGTCTACCGGGAATTTCCCAGTGGGTTGGTGCTGCAACCCTAAGTGCCGGTACCGCAACCATAATTATTTTGGGCCGGTGCCGCAACCCTCAGTGCCGGAACCGCAACCATAATTATTTTGGGCCGGTGCCGCAACCCAAAGTGCCGGTACCGCAACCATAATTATTTTGGGCCGGTGCCGCAACCCGAAGTGCCGGTGCTGCAACTTGCAAAAATTTAAGAAAAGAAGTCGACTAAAAAAGGTAAGAAATTTTGTGGGATGTAAAATCGAAAATGAGACACGACTAAAAAAGGTCGTCAGAAATTTTGTGGGGGCTGTCAAAAAATTTTCCAGGCCGCTGTTGCAAACCAGTCCGACACTGAACCCCATATGAAGATGTAGGCCTATACGCCCTATAGCTGAAATGGATACTTAGAAATGCAGAGAAACGTGATAAATCCGGAGAGATTATAAACTTATTGTTGTATAAGATGACCTAATACGATCGATCATCATCACTCAGAATGCAACATCCTGCAGAGACTGCGTTATCATAGCAGTCCAACGTTAAGTGACAAAGGGAACTATTTTGGCCCCTAGCCCGAGGCAGCATTTCAGCTTGCTACGCCACTGTTTGTGGAGAAACACTACACTAAGCTGTTGTAGTTGCTTGGCAAATTTTAAATTGGACTTATCTAACTGATGTTGGTAGTTATCTTATGTTGATGTAAGCTGTTACAAATGGCTGTTATCTGAGCGCCTCTGAATATTACTTTTGAAGAGGTGCTAATTAGCTGTGGATGGGAATCCATTGGTTGGCTCTGTCTGTGCATTACCCTGCATCTGGTGACTCTTTGCATTGCTCTGCTAACCGATGCTATATATTATTCGATTGTACTTAACATTTAATATCTTATTGGTCAGCACAGAGAGTGTCTCTAAGCTGTTTTGTTCTGTGAGAAGCATTCTATAAATATTTAATTCAATATGTTCCATTCCTTGTACTGAATAATTGAATGAAAGCAAACTGAATAGGCTACTATGCCATACTTCCTCATCAACGCTCTTAATACTAACGTTATAGAAATGTAATCTATGAATCGAGATAAATGTACTGAGGCAAACTAAGTAAAGGCTCACTTCTCTGGGAAGTTCCATTGGCCAGGTTGCTGTCTGCTGACTCCGGATGTTGTTGTTTATCTGATGATGGTCATTCTTGTTGTTGAATCTGCTGTTGTTTCCCTTAAACTTTCTGGTTTATTGCTACTATTTAATTTGTTCATATTAGTATCTGCTGTTAGGATCAGAATTATTGTTTATGTTACAATAGATGGTTGCTTGAGGTGAATGCTTCACCTTCCTTGACAGCAAGCAGTCCGGATGATTACGATTTGAAGTGTCGACTGTTAGACGATGTGCTTAATGTCGTTGACCTGGAAAACAGGTTTGTGCAATTGGTCAGCCTCATCGTGCAATTGTGCATAAACTTCTATGTAATAATAGAATCTTTCTCATTGTAGCAAGGACTGTTTGTTTCTCTTTAGATTCTCTCTAGATTTAATATTTACAGACTGAATATAAAAGTCTTAAAAGTGGATTAGGTTAGCAAACATATCCGATCGGGCATTTGATATTACAGGTTAAATGGAAAGGAGAAAGCAGTGGGAGGTTTTGATCTAATGTGGGATGATGGACCAGTCTACATTGATCCATTACTTCCGGAATCAGTAACATCAGCTGCACCAAGGCTCAACTCATTCCTTGGTCAGTCTTAGATTTCATTCGCAATATTTTCAGTCACAGGAAGTAGGAAATGAACTTTAATTAGAACTAACAGCCCACACGGTTGAATAAGCAATGAGGAAAGTAAGCCAACATCGAAGGAAGTAATGAATGAAGAATGAAAGAAAGGAATCGGCGAGGAAGGCGTAGTAGTATTACTGCAAAATGGGTGAACAGCAGTTGTGATAGTTTGAAATGCATATTACCCTGTATTAACATACAACATCTGTGAAAGGTGATTTAGTTGCTTGTACAAGTTAACACCAGCAACATTGTATAGCACCACTTTTGCAGATACTACTAATATTGTAATTGGAACTTTACTTTAGTGCCACCTGAAGAAAAACCTCAACAAAATTGTGCTCTTTGTATAGACCTATTTAATGCTAAATGTCATTAAAAATTTGATTTAAATGCCGGTAAGCAAAACGATGTAGAGAAGACTAGGGAAGAGACTAGTAGCATGCCCATACACATACACCCGCACGTGTGTAACCCAACCAACGGATTCCATCCAAAATTGACTGGATTATATTCACCAGTTACTGGACCAAGCTGCATTGATTTGACTTAGTTAATTAGTTATAACCTCAAGCCTTTGGGTCCATTTGACACAAGTATTTATTTCCTACCGGTCATTACACTGAAACGCCAAAGTCAAGGTCTCTGAAAATACCAGGGCTATTAATCACCAGAGCCGGATTAACCTCTCGGGGAGCCCCATGCTAATTGTACTGGGAGCCCCGTGCTCATTATTTTCGGAGGCCCCATGTCGAACACAGAAAATGGTGTGCCTTAAAATAGTCCTACGTATAAATCATTTGTAGCTAAGAACAACGTTATCAATTTATTATTCTGTTCTAATAGTCCCAGATTAAAGCAGAGATATTGACAGTGATTTGAGCCAAGTACAAGTTGAGCCAAATGGTAGTGGACAAAATGGTACGGACAAAATGGTATGAACAAAACGGTACGAATATGTACTGGCATACGTGTGCAAGGAACATCCATGTATGCCAGGAGTAGACACTAGACACCGTAGAATTTATATAGCACCCCTTCAAGCCTGTCTCCAGAAGCGCTCACAGCCCAACCAAGGTCAAACAAGACAGTCTTAAGATGAGAGAAAGAGAGGAACACTTCCGAGTTACCATTAGGCACAAGGCGAAGCCACTCGGGGAGACCATTCCAGGTCATGGGGCGATGCAGTTGCCGTAGAGGCTCGGCAGTGCCTGATAGCAGTCCACTAGTGTGGCATGAGAAGTTCCCCTTGGACAGTCGAGTGGAGAGAAGAGAGGCAATGGACGCCTACGATGGAAGAAAAGTTCCCGCAGATACATGTTGTAGGCCTATAAAGAGGCCAGGCCTTTGAGACAGCGCTCCGCTCTGCGACGAGGGGTGAACTCATAGTTCCATGGACTCACTTGGCCACTACACAGCGTCGAGGTTTCTCGATTGTAGGCCCATCCGCCTGGAATGACTTCCCACATGATCTCTGTTCATTACTTTCTGCTAATTTCACTGGGTTTTTAAAATCCCTAAAGTCTTTCTATTTTCGTCGTGGCTGGACTGGGAGTGCCTCTGAGTAGGTTCTTGAAGGCGCGCTATATAAATGTTCAGAATGAATGAATGAATGATATGATCAAAAGAACACCTGATCCTTAATAAAAACTTATTTTATGTAATAAATTTTCAGCGTTCTATCTTCGGGGCCCCATGCTCTGAGCATAATGAGCGTACTGGTTAATCTGGCCCTGTAAAATCGGTGATCGGACAATTCGGCGTGGGACAATTCGGCACGGACAAATCGGCACAGACAATTGGGTACGTGGACAATTTGGTGCGAGATAAGGTGCGAGACAATACGGCGCGAAGACAATTGGGCGCGGGTACAATTAGACAATTGGGCGGGGGACAATTAGGCGTTGCTTTTACGATGAACCCCTTTTTAACTCTTTTTAAGTTTTGTTATTATCTATATAAATAAGGAGGAATTTCTGTGTGTGTTTCTGTCTGTCTGGCGATTAATTTCCACAATTTTACACCTATTCACTCTAAACCTTCGCCATTCACTCGGAGAACACCTGGGACACAGAGTCGCGGGCTTCATTAGTCTTATTGTTCTTTAAAACTTTTTATTTAAGTAACTTAATTCCGAAATTATCAAAATGCGGAGGCTTCGACAATAACATGCATGACCCCGATGACTCGCCTCACTAAGGCTATTATGGCGTGGCGCACGCTAAGCAAACTACGTCGTATTAGTAAGTAATTAACATTCACAAAATTAATTTTCTCTTAGAAAACGCATCAATTCTAATTGTCCCCAATTGTATAGCTATTGTATGTTCCTGAAGGGAACAAATTAAGAAACTAACCCTTTTCAGAAGGAAATACCACAATTGTTTGTTCCGAAGGAAACAAATTTAATTAAGTAATTTCTTTCTTCCCAAAGAACATTAAGGAACTAACCCATTTCAGAAGGGTTTGTTTCTTTAATTGTTTGTTCCCAAAGGGAACAAACTAAGTAAATTTTCTTCCCAAGGGAAGAAACTAATCATTTTCATAAGGAAATAGCGCAATTTTTTGTTACAGTGGACGGGTTCGCGACCTCCGTTGTCATCGCTACCATGTCCAGGGCCGAAAAACTGTCCCTCCCGGGCAACGCCGGGTGCCCCAGCTAGTGAAGAAAAAACAAGATTTTGCTAAACTGAAACTGGCAAGAATCCGAGTCCTGGACTAAATTGATCTCAAAACGCAGCCACACCATTCCAACAGTGAGGCATCTTTCAAATCTTCTAACTTGAATTGAACTTTTGAACTTAATGTGAAACAATGTAGAGCACTTTACCTCACTTCACCATCATCCACACACAGCATTACAATCAAGAACTAATTACATATGAAGTTACACCTTTATTAACTTTTGTAAAAAAATTTTACTCACACATTTCTATACTGCCGCTTCAAGTCTCCTACTACTCAGTGGCGGTCCTGACTACAGCCCGGAAGTGTGTCGGAGTTTACATGCCGAAGTGCTACGAGCAATTGTGAGTGAAGGACTTGCTCAAGGTCCTTACGTGGCAGGTACGATTCGAACCTGCAACCCTTCGGTTGCGCAGCCTTTACCACTACACTACCATGTCCATCTGTACTTCTTCTGACGATCTCTCGTTCATCTGATTTACGTGCACATGGCAAACTAATGAACACTGTATTACTGATTTGCTTACTTACTCACTTTCATCTCCAGCATTCATGCTAAATTGTCGTGGTGCTTGCCTATGTTATAGTGCTAGCACAAAATCAGTAGTGACCAATAGCCCATGAACTATACGTAATTATTGGTCAAGTACCCTGTTCAAAATGGGCTTCGGTATATGCCGAAGTATCAAAGCTTTCATTATACAGCGGCGGACAGTCGGAGCTTTACATTACAGGCTGCCTGTGACAAAAAAGTTTATATTAAGTTAAAGCCATTCAGAATGACAGCATGCTCTGATGATTCAATTGGTGGTTGAATACATTCATTCGTTTATAAGGATTTATATTGTCTCCAAATGGCCACAGAATCTTAAGTGCAATTGAGCCACTAATCCAATAATGCTCTAGAAAACGACATCACTCTTGATGGCACTATGTCATTCTTTAAGCATCTGCCTCTCTCTTAGCCGACTCGTTCCTGCTGTTACTACTTGAGGCACTTGAAAGCCATAAGGAGATCGTTTCTCCTGTGATGCTTACAAATAGTTCCGGCCTTTAATTCTACTGCCATATAAACTATTGCTTCGCATTGGATGATATGTTGAAATAAGAAACCAACACAAGCTACTTTTCAGTGGCTATACTTAGCTTAAACCCTGCCTAAAACCCTGTTTTAACTTAACTACTTACCATATTTCAAAAGTGCAGTTGTCAGAGGCTTAGGAACAGTTGATTTGCTGGATATCATTGATTCAGGTTTATATTTTTGGCAGCCGTTACAGGATATTATTACTTACTAGGTTTTGTAACATGAATAACATATACAAAAGCTTCTTAAAGACATTTCTACAAATCACTAAAGTTTGTATAAAACAAAAGTAAGTCAGATGGGAATAATTGTATCGGCATTTCATACTTTTACCTGATTGCTACTCGACTGCAGACGCTGTAAGGTCGACAGAGTGAGAAGCGTGGTCTTACCAGCCCCTGAACCTTCTGCACAAACGACATCTAAACCATCCAATAGGGGCCGTAGACAACACTGCTGAACTGTCAACAAAATCATTACAAATTCTCATGAACAATCTTATCCTAAATGATTATCCAGCAGAGGTGTAACTTTGGTCTAAAAGTGGGAGAGGAAACCCAATTTATTCTCCTAGTTTACTTTGGTCTAAGAAGTGGGGGTACCAATTTATTCTCCAAGTTTCTTGCACAGAAACTTTTTGTGCATAAGTTAAGTAGAATACATAGATCACACAATGATTACGATACACGTAAAGACGGTAAAGTCAAGGTGCTATAGGAATATGTCACTCAAAAGTAAAGGTCAAGAAATAGCAATAATAGAAGAGCAGTGAGCACTATAATAAAATTGATTCTTTCATGGCTTATGCTACATCAGAAAGCTCCAAAAGGTACAATTCAAAAATATGGAATGACGTTTTTTTAATTTTCTGCTTGCAAAAGTGGAGGTTATACAGTACCCCATTTCAAATGCACCCGCACAAATTACACTTATGTCTCCACGATTACCACTTCAGGAAGAGTGCAGCATGCTTCAAAGAGCAAACTTGATTGTTTATTATGGACCACAGAAGACCTAGAAGTGTGTGGAGCTCCAAAATTCACTGCACTCCCGTTATTTAGTTAGTAAGTAAGCACTCTGTTATTCAGTCAGCTGATTAACAAATTGACCGCTAGGTCATTTATGGCCCAGAAGCGGCAGTCCTAAGAAAACTATGAAGGGGCTCCCTTTAGTTCTAGAGTGAGTGACACCAGAGACCCTATTGTATGTACTCTTACACGCAGAAGCCCTTTCATAATTTGATACTCAGTGACCATTGCTTCGCTGGCTATATAATATGTTTACAAGTCGGACCAAGATACACAACAGTATGACAAATATGGAAATATTAAAGAATAATAGAGCTCAGAAAGGGTGTGCTTGGGTAAACAGTGACGTATGCGTGATACTATGCTGATGTTTTTTTGAAATTTTCCTAGATATGTGTGAAATATGCACATCCAGGTTCAATGTTGGTCAATATATAAACCAAGGAACTTGGATGATGTTTCATTTGCAATTTCTTTATCATCAATTTTGATTTGTATATTTGACAGTGTAATAGATTTACGATGTGAGCGAAATAAAATGT
>JAQFXW010004233.1:0-11227 GCA_034693945.1 Dendrobaena attemsi
TGATTAAAATAGCACGTAATTATTTACGGGTTAAAAACCAGGTTCTACCGTCATTTTTGACGGGATATACCTAGTTAGTCATAATACAATGAGAACAGATGGGTTTTCAAATTCGACTTGAATTGTACAGCAGTTGCAGCCTGATGGACTGAAATTGGAAGACTGTTCCATTGCAAAGGTCCTGCAATTTAGAAGGCGCACGATCACCAAAATTCTGGTTTGTGCGAAGTATTGTATAGTCTCCTCGAGTGGTTGATCGAAGTTGTAGAGCACGACGTGACCATAGCTGTCATATACAAGGGAGCAGCTCCGGAGCCGATATGGTACATGAGGAGAGAGACTTTAAAGGCAATTCTGGCACGGACAGGAAGCCAGTGTAGTTTGTTTCGTTGAGGCAGCGTTTCACTTGTCGGATTCGATGAAGGTGGAAGTAGCATGCTCTGGCAACAGAGGAAACGTGATGAGTCATGTTTAGTTTGTAGTCCAACATAACGCCAGGGTCACAAACCACATCAGATGGTGTGAGAGAGCAGTCTGGGTTAAGGATAAGGGTTTTCGTTTGCATATCATCATCCAATCTGCTTTGACGGTCAAACCAAATAAGTTCTGTTTTCGTGGCATTTAGCTTAAGACGCATGGATGCACACCAGCTTTGAACGTCAGAGATGCAAGCTGCAAGTTTAAACTTTATGTTGTTGATATTTCTGCCAGACTGCTTGATGTAGAGTTGAGTGTCATCGGCATACAAGTGAATCATTATTCCATGCTTCGACGCAACGTTAACAATGTTTGATGTGTATATAATGAAGAGAAGTGGGCCAAGAATGGATCCTTGCGGCACGCCGAAGAGGATGGAAAAACGTTTGGATGAGCATCCACCAAGTTTGACTCTGTGGATCGTGATGACAGAAATGATACAATCCATTGGACAGCCGTAGCAGCGAGACCGTATTGTATTTTCAGGATTTGAAGTAAAATTGTGTGATCCACACAGTCAAAAGCGGCAGAGATATCCAGTAGCAGTAGAGCAGCGATGAAACCAGAGTCAAGGGCCAGGACAATATCATTGTATACTTTTATGACTGCAGATTCAGTTGAATGATGGCGACGGAAACCACAATATGCATTGCATGCCATACAACAAAAATAAAAATATTTAAGAACTAATGGTGTCATATAAGAAAAAGAAGCTTTATATCTAGAACTTCAGCACATAACATTACCTATACGCATGCATTAAGTGAAAATAAGAGATTATAATGAATCCATTATATAAGTACATCAATTGGCAATTAAGTACTAAGAAACAAGCTGAAAGCAAACATAATGTTACTTTTAGAAATAAAAAATTCTCTCGAAACACCGAACTGAAATGAACGTACGGTAGAATGTGGGGGCTTCGCCACCCTTCACAATCGCTGCCTTGATGTCATCCAAATCATCCTGAGCCATCGTCGGTAGATAGGAAAGCTGGCCGAAAGAAACCACAAATAGCTTGTAATTCTCTTAAAAAGACGACAGTATAAAATGTCAAGAATTGAAAACCTACAGTGGCTCACAACAACATGAAAAAATACCACTACAAATCACCTGACTTGGATATTGACAGTTACCTGCTTTATGGACGGCCCCTCAGCTATTACCAACTCGGATGTGTAAACGATGATGTAGCCATACGTAGCAAGACACTGGTCTCTTGTGGGTTTCGTATCGATTATACCATGCAATATTTACGTTTTGTGTATACATATGCCCTGATCGGTATGAACAACAGAAATTATGATTATGGTTATCATAAGAGAGATATTTAATGATCGTTTAATGTTCTGTGCTATGAAAACTTGATGAGTAGATTATTTACTTAGAAGTGTAAATTATTTATTATTTTTCATATATTTGTATCTCGCCTCTTCAAGTCTACTACTACTCAGAGGCTGTCTCGACTACAGTCCGGAGGTGTGTCTGAGTTAACACGCCGAAGCGCCTCGAGCAAATGCTAATCAGACACGCATCACTGCTGTCAAAGACCATTGAGAAGCCAATGAAGCGACCTGGCCTTACGTTGAAGTGAGTGAAGGACTTGGGTCTGAATCGAACCGTGATGCTTCTGCCGCGAGACTTCGACATCCCACTAGACCACACCCGTTAAGTAACATGTTCCGTAATATATCTCATTTCAGCAATAAACGACGTCCCATCACTCACTATGATATCTTGAGGGGCTGTGATGATGTCGAGAAACGGTCCCTGGAGGCCGTTGTTCTTAGAGTGGGCGAGAAGTATTTTGAAATGCACGATGAGCTCGGTCAGCGCGTTCGTCTGGTTTGTTGACGTTGCTTCAAGACAACCTTTCATCTTGTTCGTAATGATGTCAACACACAGTGCCTGCAAAATATTTAAAATTGGTTAGTTCAGTTAGATTCATGTAAGACTTTTGTTTAGCTTATATTGGCAGAAAGGGTATCCTGCATTTCTATACAGAGCCACACCTGTTTGGGGCCTATTTTAAGGAATTTTCTTAGTCGTTCTCTTCCTAATAAAAAGCCATATTAGTAAATAATTCCAAATCCAATGAAATGAACATCTTTTCAACTGTATAAAACTGCCTCCATAGCAGCACAAATTGATTTAGTATCCACTTTTTGTGTAAAACTGCACTATACGAAAGACATCTGCATGAAATATGTATAAAGTAACTCCATACTGACCTTTTTAATATTAAAAGAAAACATAAAAATACGATATTCGTAATATAAAAAATATAGATGTACATTTTAGCATAGAAATATATAGACCTTTTTCAAAAGAGAATACTGAAACCTTGTAATCACGTTGTCACGTCGTCAGCTCACCAGGCATTATTTAATCACAATTCTACACCACAAATAGAATAAGTACAACAGTCTAACAATAACTTATTGCCGAGAGTACAAATCGAAACTTTAGCAAAGTTCTACTATCCTCTTGATCCTTTAATCACTAGAGTACACTACAATGCACGGGAAACTAATAATTCTAGTTAACAATCAAAATAACCCTCCAGATTTAAAATTACATAGTTTTTTTTACCTTATTCTTGATAACAGCACTCTGCGTGCAGAAGTCGACTAATCGTTGTAAAACCTACAACAATTGGAACAACCCACAACAATTAAAACATGCCCATTAAAAGCTGTTTACAGACAACAAATAAAGATTGCTGAACATGCAGTAAAAAAGTCATCTATAAATGAACTGTAATCAAAAAATTATATAGAAACAGTTTACTTGAAATATACTTGTCAGCAGATACAATTGCTTGGTTACAGGAGTGGGTTATGTTCGCTATTTCGGATAATTGTCTGCACCTTAGAAAGTGTAAGACGAACGTGCTGTCAGACCGACCTGCGTATCGTGCTATGTGGGCCGTATTTCGTATAACTTTTACTTGTTAACACAGTGCGGTTTGTCTTTGTGAAGTTTAACACATTGACTGTGAGGGACATAATAATATGTCCAAAATTAGGTTTGTCTGGACGCGAGGGACGTAATATTACGTCCATCAGAGTTCGGTACTCAAGGAAAACAATGCTTGAATTGATCCTGGCTTCTCAATGGTCTTTGACAGCAGTGATGCGTTTCTGATTAGCATTTGAGTCGATTCAGCACAGGCCGTGATCCATTAGACCAGCGCACACTATACAGAGTTTAAATTATGACACGGCTTCTGCTCCTCGGAGAACAATAGACCCGTGTCACTGTAACCCCCATCGAATGTTCCTTAAGATTGTCTCGCGATTGACCAAATACTGACTCTGCGTTGGATGTGTTAATAAGCGAAAATATTATTATTATTATAAAGACCATGCCTGATGTGACGTAAAACGTAAAACTGTGACTCATTTATTTCAGTGACTAAGTTAGCTACTCATCTCAATTCTGATATCGGTAAAGGAATTCACATTTCACAATGACGTGAACTTACAAGCGCATACACTAAAAGTGAAATTTCACAATGCAAATGACATCCGTTGAAAAATAGATGGCTGATTTAGAGCTTGAAATGAATGTACTGCCTCTGTTGGGGGTCTCTGTCGAGGGTCGGCACGACAATTGGTGGCCGTTATCTCACGATAGATCGCAAGAAGTACGAGACATTCGATGACCTCAGCAGTTTCACCATTCGCCTGCATTCCCTGCGAGCATAAGACAAATTAATTTCTCTACAACTTCAGACAATATAACGTAAGGCTAGGTCAAATAACTCAAATCGAAATGTCACTCAACAAGAAGAAGAAGAAGTTTAGTAACAGGATCGTAGAATGCTTCAGTTAGAACGATATTTACTTTCAAAACCCAGCTGAAAGTAGATCAAAGCCTTCTGCGTTGTTGGTCAGTTGGTCAGCAAAATCACAGATCAGTCTGAAACTCAATGGAACAACTCATGGCAAAGAGAAATAGCCTGCTGCCGACGTTGTGCAGGATTTATCGTTATTGCAAATGATTTACGATGAAAGAGCATACTAGAACTACAAGGGTTTGTGAAAAAGCAATAAAACAACTGAAATATTTGTGGCTAGAAAAACCAACCTGCAGGGTCTCTTCAAATGACGTGAGGTTCTTTCCAAGTACTAGCTCCGCAACCAATTCCCTCAGTTTTGTGTAGTTTTCGCCACAGACAATAAATCGATCTGGAATAGCATTGTTCTAAAAACCAAAACAGGCAAATGAGAAAAAATTTACATCTACAAAAGAAACTGAAAAGTCTCACAATGTATAAAACTCTTCAAAACTAATAAAATTGGGACTTATTGATTTCCGTGACTAACTAAGCTCCTTTTCTGCACTCTACGGTAAGTTACTAATGCTGCAACAACGAAATTATACTAATAGTGACCGGGAAAACAATTCACTTCGTCATAAAGAGTTAACGTCCCTATTTTCACCTGAAAATACATTTCCACAAGCAGCTCAAGAAATAACTCACTGCATTTAAGCTATACCAATATACCATGTTGGAAATGTAGGGGAGCCTGATCATGTTTCAGTCTTGATGGCTTTTAAAAAAACATCACAGTAATGTTCAGACATGTATATACTATGTGTCTTGGAAAAGGTACTGTTCCTTCGTTATGTCAACGTGAGGTTAGGAAAAAGTGCAATCGAATATCTGAAACTTTACTCTGGCAGACCAACAAAGCTGTCTCACTGGTTTCCAAGGCTTTATTTATAGACACTATTAGACGGCATCTTTTGACCACTCCAACCCACTAGCCACACGTTCTAGTAGTTGAATAATTGTCATCAAATATTTATTCTTGATTCAACTAACACCGCAGATCTACCTCAATGGACCGAGATCAAAAGCTCTAGGCATTAAATAAATGATGAACTTATCTTCAACAGTATCTTCCTAGGTAGCCGTGCCGAAGCACCCTTGTGAATTATATTATTTTTTTTTTATTATTAACATATTTCTATAGTCTATACCACCCCTTCAAGTTCATTTACTACTCAGAGGTGGTCCAAATCACAGTCCAGAGGTGTGCCTGTGTCAACACGGCGAAGTGCCCCAAGCAATTGTGAGTGAAGGACTTGCTTCAGGTCCTTACGCGGCGGGTGGGATTCAAACCTGCAACCTTTCGGCTGCAAGGCGGTGACCTTCACCACTGCACTAGCACATAAAACTCCTATACATTACATACATGCAATCCTCATACATACATACATACATACATACAATCCTCATACATGCAACACAACTAATCTTTCGTGTCGCCTTGATTGAACGAAATTCCTGACTAATCATGACACTTTCAGATTGTTCAAACACATACACATAAATAAAACTTACATACAGTCCTCTCCAACAACTCGTGCAGCTTGAAAAAATCTTACCATGCTGGGTTGCAATATAATACAATACAATGCAACTGTATTTTGATATAGCCCTTCTTACAGAGTTTAGAAGTGCTCACACGCCCTTATGGCGCAAGCGCAGTTGTACTGCAGAGCAATTGCAAGTTAAGGACTCGCTCAAGGTCCCTATGCAACGGCTTGAGGCGGGTTCGAACCTGCGACCCTCCGGTCACAAGGAACGACCTTACCACTGCGCCACCACGTCTCACACAACAGCAACTGAAACGCACAAGAATTAACATGGTCGAACTTAGGACGCTTAATACTCGCCTCGTTGACTCGGGCTTCTCTCGGTATGACCCACTTGAAGCTATTTAGATCCGAAATTGCCTTCAGAGCCTCCATCCCGAATCGCCTGGTCAGCTGGCGCATCAGATATACCCTAGACAATCACAATACACACACTGGATAATGATCCATTAAATATATACACAGGAAGAGTGGAGCAAGGGCAATTCAGATGAAAACAATCGGGATGTATGTTGTATGTAAGTATATCAGCCTTTATATAGCACTCATCAACCTGTTAGTGCCCAGAGACCCTTTTTCTGGACACAAAAATTAGAAAGTATCTAGTTCAGCATAATTATGTATATGAACCACAAACTGAGTGTATCTTTTACTGTGCTTACTTCTAGTATCATTTGGAGCATTATATTTCTATGTTTATAAATGTTACGTGCAAAAATATGATGTCATAAACTTCACTTGCGAGATATTTCGTAAATCGTCCCAAAGGTAAGCATTTTTCACAGAAGCATTGAATAAGTTCAGCTCACACCTTGCGATCCACCTTAATGGACTGAGATCAACTTAATGGACTGAGAGTTTAGAAGGCATTGAATAAATAAATCATCATGTGCGCGCTCGCCGCTCACCGTGTTCACAAACGAGTGACAAACACAAAACCGGTGACCTGCCCAATGTGAATTTCCAGTGGTTTGCACAGCTAAACTTCGTACAGAAAGGCGTACATATAAACTTCGTACAAAAAGGCGTACATATTGAATCGCTTATTAAACACTCCTTCAACGTGCAGGTGGCTTAAATTTCTTTAAAAGATAGATTCTTTATGCCTCAAGGCATACAGGGTACTTGAGGGACCTAAACATTATTAAAAAGAACGAAATAACATCAGGAACAGGACCTAGATTTTTATCATTAGTCTAAACTTTTCCTACAAAATCATCATATTCTTGTCAATTTTTTCTATTCAAACCTACATTTACTCGCTTATTTTGGCCCACATATCTATCTCAAATTATAAGTGACCAAACAACACGTCATCACTGCATTCTGCTGCGACATACCTCGGCCACTTCAACTGATCCTGATCGCAGATCATCTTGGCCGCATCGCACAGCCTTCGCACATCTGGACTGGTAACCTTGTCAACGTACAACTGGTGCATCTGCTTGGCCGCCTCCATCAGTCCGTACCTTATTCGTGCAATTGCCTCAAGGGAGTCCAACTGAACGCCAAGTATACCTCCCCGCAGTAGAACGGTCGAATTAACCAGAAGGTCCCTCGCAAAGTGCAGGCGCTCCACATCGTCAGCGTACTGCGCACTCTGCCTGTGATGGTGATCCTGTTCGAGCCAGAATGACAAAGCAATTTCAATTAAACTCAAGCCAAAAAAGCTTAATTGTACCCGGCATATCGTTTCCTGAGCAAATGAACGAGTCAACGAAAGAAACAAGAAATCAAATTATAGTCAAACTTCGAAAAAACAAAAATAAATTACCCTTGGTTAGATTCGAACAAATTACCTGAGGTTAGATTCGAACAATTTACCTGTGGTTAGATTCGAACAAACAGAATAAGAGAATACAATTTTATACAGAATTAAGAATACAATACAGCTAAGCAATCTACATCATACTTATGTACAGCAAGCTACTATTGTTGCTGTTTTCAATGATAGCAGTGAACTAGTGACACAAGTAACAGGGGATCAGCGGCAATAGTCTCACTACTGTAGATTCAAAAAAAGAAAACAAACCAATGAACAAGAGTTAACTCTTTCAAAAACAAGTGAGACCTTTGTAGACAAAAAGTTAAGATAATGAACTTTTAACACACAATAATATATGCTTGTAGTCACACTTTAAACAAAAGATTACAAATTTGCCTCTGGTTAAAATGATAGATTACAATTATAAACAGCAAAGCACTCTACATCATATGTGCACTTGGAATTTGTAAGCTTCAATTTATGAAGTGCCACTCAGAGCTAATTCAACAGAGGCATCCCGATTCAATAAGATGGAAGGAGGCACTCTGCTAAATAGCATAATCTTCAGACACCGGCGAAACGCAGGGGGGGGGGAAGAGGGGCTCTAGCCTCAATGACATTTAGAAGTGACACTTGTTTTCATTTGATTCAGTAACGTACCTCCAAACACTGAACACACAGGACACACAGCTCCACGACCTGAGCCGAGTCGGTCTGCACAAGAGCACGTGCGTTTTCAAAGTACTGCTCTAAGTACTCGTGTACTGAGTCGATACTAAAACAAGCCACACATTCAGTTGAGTAGTCGTATCACATTGTATCAGGCTGTTTAAAATAGTGCTTTATTCGAATATCTTGCAGTAATGTGCACCGGCAACTAGTTGCCTTATATGTAGCAGATCTATGACGGCATATTAATTTTATGCAATAGCATGCCATACAACGCATACAATGCAAAGTCTGTACTTTAATACATTGCCTGTGCACATCTTTAGAATAGTCTGGTATGTTCATATGTGTTTCTGTTCTTTGGTTGTGATATCTGTGATGTAATTAATTGACAATATTGAACATTTGGGGCTTGATAATTATACACACCTTAATTGAGATATTTCTTCTAGCTTGAAGCATAATTGCATATATAAATATATACACGCCTTCTCTCAAGCTCCATCTCTTTATGTGAGCTCTTCACCTTGACCTCTGCTTCTCGTGGTTGCGCTCAGTTACACATGGAGACTTGCTTTCTATAGACTGCAATTATGCAGCAAAGATCTTTCTCGGTTGTAGAGAAATTTTTTGAATGACCTCCGACTTGCCTTTCACTTGCTTCCACGAGATTCCTCGGCTTCATTCCATCGTTTCTTAAGACTTTTTTGACCGGGCATGAGTCAGGAGTGCCTCTGAGCAGAGATCTTCAAGGGACGCTATATTAACCATTTTTATTGATTTAAATATACTCATATATAAATATACAACTACACATAATTAATTATATACATCCTGATACATACATAATAGAATTCTACAGTAAACAGCCTGATACATACATAAATGCACATGACTAATTATACATCGTGATAAATACACAAAATATATACTTCCCACCGTCAATTATACATCCAATTACATACATAAATATACCTACCATATACATAAACAACTATACGTCCTGATATAAATCTCTAAACTTACTCGGCCTGCAGCATGAGTTGGAGCAGGAAAGACCTGACGACTGGAGTGGGATCAATGCTCTCCCCAAACATCTTCTTCGTCTTCTGCTGAGCTTCGCCTCCCACCTTTTCCGCCAACTTTGACCTACGTGTCACGTAACCCATCAGTTTCCGGATGACTTCATTCTCCGGTGGAGTATTATCAGTGAAGCAGAAACACGAAACCAGATTCATGAAGAACGTGTTGCAGCGTTGTTTGTACAGCGTGTATTTCTCCTGGCCATCCCTGAAACAAAGACAGCGGCACTACTTATTACGCCATTATCAATATCTCAAAGTCGAAATCACAACGAATTACCAATCGCTAAAACTGATAAATAATGTTAAGAACAAAGCTGAGGTTCTTTGGACAGGTTATGAGATCAGATGGATTGGAAAAGGAAATGATGTTGGGTTGAGGAGAGGGAAGGAGAAAACAAGGGCGACCAAGGAAAAAATGGATGATGAGATACACGAAGCAACTGGAATGAATGTGGCGGAACTAAGGGACGCAACATCAGAAAGAAAGAAATAGAGAAGCTTCATCATGACAGTCGCTAAAATTCAAAGGTGATAAGGTGAAAACAAAGGGTGCTCTCTAATCTAAATATAATAATAATAATAATAATATAATAATCTAAATAATAAAGTCAATAAGTTATATACTATTTTTTATTTTACTTATTTATTTCAATTCCGCCTCTTCAAGTCCACAGCTCATATGTTTTCTATTGAGCTGGCAATGTATGAATACAAAGGCACAGCTCAAATTTGAACCTCTGAATATATCATTCCTGATGCAGTCATTGACCGTGCAGTACAACACTACACTAGCACATTGCTATTATTGTTATTTCGTGAATTATTACAGCATATATTAACATGGTGGTGTAGTGGTGAAGGTCGCCGCCTTGCAACCGAAGGGTTGCAGGTTTGAATCCCACCCGCCACATAAGGACCTTTAGCAAGTCCTTCACTCACAATTGCTCAAACGCTTCGGTGTGTAAAACTCTGACACACCTGCGGGCTGTAGTCGGGACCACCTCTGAGTAGTAGTGGCCTGTAAGAGGCGGTATATAAATACTCGGTTGCGTATTCTCAGGATAACGTTTAACATGAAACATATTTGAGGCATATATTTGTATTGTATTGTATTTGTGTATTTCTATACATCGCATACAATTTCAGCCATGTTGCCATCTATCTACCAAAAGTTATTAATATTGGTTGAAATTGACGAAATTCTGACAGAAACAGATTTGCACAGTTTTTTTGAGACACGGTGTATATAATTGTATGTAAACTAAAGTGCCTTTAGACAGTTGGTATTTAATAAAGAATATACTTACTTAGTACTTACTTACTTACTTAGTTTAGGTACATATATTGCACTAACTGTTTGGCAGTGACCACAGTTGCTTTGATGTCCTCTGGGAAGAGCTTCAAGCAATCTATAACGTAGCAGTTGTAAATCTTGAGCTCCTTTGTTTCAACGAGGCAGTGCGCACAGATGACATGATCGCATGGAAGCTTAACCGGAAACTCGGCCGGCCTCTCACAACAAGGACAGTTCTCCACTTTTCTATAAACAGAAAGATCATATAATATGTGGTCAACGTCAACAGAAACAGTAGAGAAAGACAAAACGTGAAAGAAAAACAAAAAAGACCTGGGATCATTTGGAAATAAACAATCAAATAAAACCAAAAGTAAAATTGCCCTTGAGCCATCAAAATTGGATGCCTTTACAAAGAAAAACAACGCACCAAGATACAAGCAACCCACAAAGATAACCATAAACCACGCTTTTTATTGTTCCAAGTCAGAAAACAAAGATATTAAGAACAGAAAAACAGTTACCAGCCTAAAGGAACAAAGGGAT
>JAQFXW010004234.1:0-11225 GCA_034693945.1 Dendrobaena attemsi
CATAATTCTTGGTTTACGCGCTAATGCGGCTAAGCCGGCTATCAGCCAAATTTTTTCATCAGCCAGCCATAATTTTTTAAAATTACGGCTTGGGGTCTGAACACCATGCATGAAACCCTATAGCCTAATGCATGGCAAACATGCTAAACTGGTGCTATATAAATACAATGGGAACAGTGAGGGGGCTAGTTCTACTAAACCATAGATATGTATGCCTCTTTTTATGTTTATCATATCAAAGAAAGACTACTTGATTATGACACTTATAACATTGCCAAAATCCGGATAGTGCCGGATACCACCAAATCCGGCCGGATCCGGATCCCTACCGGATTCCGGTCAACCCCAGCTGCTGCTGGACAATACTGAGATTTCTTCCTGCCTACATTCTTGATACACACTTACACAGTCATTATTAACTTAGAAATTCAACAATAAAAAAAATGGCACATGCAACTGTTACAGAGGTTCTTGGTACGGCATGGGACAATTATGAGACAACCTAGACCAGCAGTTCCCAACCTTTTTAGTGCTGCGACCTCTTTTTGATATTTCCAAAGTTGTGGCGACCCCAATAGTGAAATTTATTGAATCATTAAGTCTATTGCCCTATTGACCTATTCCATTCAAACATTTTTACTGCCTATCCATTGCCTATTGTTTCATATTAATTTCTCACCATTTCATTAAGCCTCCAGTTGTATGCTAAATATTCCAAGAGGAGCAGATTTTATTTTTATTATAACCTGATCAATTATATCAGCAGACATGTCATCAATCTTTCTGCAGAGTGTTATTAAATAAGAAAATTGGATTCAACTTTTTAGCACATTCAGGTGCAAGCATAATTCAAGCAATGTCATTGGTCGCGGGGAACAAGTCCTCTGCACTTGTGTGAGGTTTCTTGGCTTTGGGGATTCTTAAAGCTACCCCACATACGAAGCCTCTACAGCTTCTACATTTTGCTGTTGGTACCATCCATCGGAATCAAGTCTTCCTTTTTTGACGCTATCACTTTTGTTTTTAAAATACTGGACGTCTTTGCCTGCCAAATTTAGAATGTCTGCTATCAAAATGCCATTTCAGCTTGTTTGACGTATTGTGGTTTTTCAATACCTGCTGCAAGTATGGAGGTAAGGGGTCGTCCATTTACCCTAGTATGTACGCATGGATGGGAGAGGGCGTTAGCAGAAATGCATGTTTTGCGTAAGCTTGCGTATGCATAGTTGGGGGGTCCAGCACCATCCGTGTAATGACATGTCCTTCAATCTGGCATAGGGTCCATGGAAATTTTCAAAGGTTCTGCTGTAGATTGCTCTACATATGTTTTTTCATTGCACTCAGGACAATTATGAAGATTAAAGCTGATAGTAGGCCTGCAATGTACACTTTCATTGATTCTGAATTGAGCGTTCAGTCTCGGGAGGGTGTGCGAGCGTGAAATGTATGTACGCAGATGATGGGGGTGAAGAAGTATGCCTGCGTATGGGGAGTGGGTCAATTTTGCATACATACTAAATGGATGGTCCCTAAAACCGTACTTTTAAAATTCGGCCTTATATTTTCGTTTTCTGACACTCAACTCACCCAGATTCATTGTATGGCTTTATGAGGCTTGTGTGGTCTACAATTTCGTAAATTTAATAAAACAGTAAGAAGTTACGTTCTTGAACCCTGACTAATTATTACGAAGAACATCTAGGATTTCATGGCCTATAACTGTAGTTGACAGAGTAATTTTGGCACTCACCGGATATTGTTTAGCTTTTAGGAGTAAAAGTGAACTCAACCTCAATGAGAAGATAAAATGAATTGCTGCCATCTATCTATTGAATCGAGTGCGATTTTACTCTCCATGATCTTCACTTAAAAATCATAAGAAGTAAAATGAATTTGCTTCTCAAAATAATTTCTAGTCAGGAGCATTTCATTCTTGATTTTACTTCAGCAAATAATTCTTAATCTAATTCCTGATTTTGTTTTTGAAACTAAAATAATTCCTACTTTAACTTCTAGTTTTAGTTAACTAAATCATTTAATTTTACTTCTAATTCTAATTTTTGCTAATGAAAATATTACTGCTGCAAACTGAAGCATTTCGTGGTATTAATACTGACTGTGGCCGAGTTTACTACTGAGGCATAGTTTGGTAGTACCTCTGAGTAGTAGTTAACTCAAGAGGTGCTATATATAACATAAATTTTCAAATGAATTAATAAAACAAAAGAAACTATAATAGATACACAAAAATGTACACTGTCATTGACTAATAATACACTCAAGCAACAATTTCTAAACAACCCAGCATGGGAAGATGTCTATAAATTGTATATTACGGTGGTGTAGCTTGATGTCTTTTTACCGTAGGGTGGTGGGTTCGACTTAACGTCAAGCCACTGCGTAGGAACCATGAGCAAGTCTTTCACTCGCAATTGCTCTGGGAATGGGAAGTAGTATAATTGATAACACACTGGCACGAAGAATACAAGATCTAAGATAGCATCCCGTAGGAAGACTCAACCTACATTCACCAGATGGTGTAGTAAATGATATGCTTCGGCATGTTAACTCTGACTCATAAGCATTGTAGTCGAGAGCGTCTCTGAGCAGCCGTGGACTTAAAGAGACGCTGTATAAATCCTGGATAAATAAAAATTAATAAAATACAATATATATATATTTGAATTTTATTTGTAATTTAATTTTAGCACATTTAGTTAATTTATGAACATACTATAATTGAGAATAAAGAAAATAATTAATAAATAACATCAATTTGTCTCCAGATCTGACTTCTTGAGTTGCACCCTGTTCCATGGCACCACTGAAAACCCCTTGGCTCACAGCAACAGAATAATTCCAGAAGATGATCTCACCTTGGTTCTGCTATGACAATATTTAGCGGACAACTTGCTTTTGGGAAAGTGAGGCATATTGGCTTCATAGAAAACCCCGATATCCAGCTGTTCAAGAACAAGAGCTGTTGCTTTTTCTGCCAGTCTCTTTTTAACTTCATTCTGGTCAAGAGCCAACAATGCAAATGGTTGCTTTTCACTAAAATGGATTATCAAAACACAAGCACACTCATCTGAGCTATGCAGCAAATGAAAAATTACGGGTTCACAAACTCATGAATATACTAAATTCAAAATCTTCCAGGAAACAAAGTGACATACAATAAAAATCTTCACCCTTCAGATAGAGACAAAGACAACGAGAGAAAGCCTCTGCAACACTAGCCCTGACAGATGAAATATCATGAGCACAATGACCCAGCATGCACTTCCACACAAGCACTTGCAATTGCATTAATTCAAAATAAGTTCCTTTAAAGTACTAATAACTAATAAAGTACTAAATGTAATCGTGGTATAATTTTAAAGTATAAATGATATTAATTAGGTGCTAAATAAAATTACTTTAAATATTCAATTATTCATGTACGTAAAAAACTGAAAATAGAACTTCAAAATTTACCAACACCTCATTTTTCTGTCCACGCATTGTTGAAAGAGATGACTCCTTTGTCTTCTGTGACATTAAAAGTAAGAAGGCATCTTTTGAAGAATGAGGCAGAACATTAAATGCAGCATCTGTAAGAGTCCTCCCTCTCTCTGTCATCACCTCCTTTGACATTTGACCCACAGGTACAGCACAGCTGACAAAATCTGCCATACTTTTCCTTCTGTCTTCCATTGACGTTGATAGAGCGATCGCCAACTGAGTGTCTTCCTCCAGTTTACTTCAAACATTTCCAAGGAACTCTCAATTAACTAAACCATTTAGGCATAGGCAGAAGACAATTGAATGAGTATCACAAATCACAAGAGTATTGGCCAAATTACTGTCCCAATGACATCCAGAGCACAACGTGCTTCGCCTGCATTTGATCATAACTGATACATTTAAACATCATGGAATGGATATACAATTATTTTTCACAAGTATCCATTCCTATATTATATAGACTGGCCTTCATATCTGGCTTTGACTGTTTTTCTTCCAAGGCACGATTCCTCAAGGCTTCACATAGTTTCGCTCCCACGCTTTCACGTATTTCTAACTATAAGTTCTGTATCGTTTCCAAATCTGCTAGATTTGCATGCTGAGCCCTGTCTTCAGATCACTTAGTTTTGGTTTGTAGTAAAGTCTCTAGCAAATGACTTCTGTATCAATTTCAAACCGTATCTAACGTCAATAAATATGTCTCATGATATAAACGACATATTGCGCTGAAAATATATGAATTGACCTACTTTCAATCACTGCTAACTTTGTATCTATACACCTGATTTAATGCCTTTCACACACCTCACAACCTGCATTTCCTACTAGGAATATCGCTTTTGGAAAAAGCCGATGATTGGTTTTAGAAATTCGATTGTAAACTGATTGTCAGTGTTCATTGGCATTCTTAACAACTAGCAAGTTAAATAAATTTTTACCCGTATATAGTTATATACTCGCCTCTAAGTCAAGTCTTTTTTGACAACTTTGAAATCCAAAGTTGTGGGTCGGGTCACCTTATACGAGGGGCTAGCTAAGATTTCAGTTCACTTCGACATGTAACTGCGGAGGTCAACATCATACCCTTTAACATCAATATTTCCTACACAAACCTGGATTGGCAACAAATTTGGAGATAAACCACATATTGATTAGCAACTTAACCACAACAAAACATAAGAATCAAGTAAATCTAACATATGTATTGTATAGATGTATGTATAAATGTATATATTGTATAAACTAAATCTAAGATGAATCTTTCGAATGGTATGAAGATGGGAAAACTTCACATTCACTACATGTTAGACTTGATGACATATCAAACTGAAAACATGAAAGCAAAAAAAATTCTTCACCTGGGACCTTATACCTCCTCTTCTTCCTTCCTTCACTCTCCACATTCTCTAGTTCATTGCTCATTCTCTTGTTTCTTCTTTCTCTAAATTTGTATATCACCCCTTTAAGAACCTAGTCTGGAGCACATTCTAACTAGCCAAGACCAAAGTAGAAATACTTTAGTGACAAGTTTTAGAGACCCAGTCAAGTTGGCAGGGATAATTAATGAAACAAAAGCTAGAGGGCATTCTGGGAGTATGGGCCTATGACCAAGAATTCTTGACGAGTCTGCAGAACTATGAGCTCGCTCCTCGTCAGAGTGGAGAACCTGGGGCGGAAGATATGACCACATCTTAAGAACATCGTAAGTCTTAGGTTGCCAATTAAATCAGTCTAGTCAGCGACTTGGAGATAATACGGCATCCATGATGATGTCTCAGACCGCTAAGTAGCGTCTAATTGTAGTCGGCTGTGAGGGTGGCGTAGGTCCACTAATCGCAACTTAGAGTAGGTCAACAACAGAGCGGCCGACGCCATTCGCTCACTTAGACAGACAGACAAACAAGCACATCGATAACACCTGTCTGGCGCCAACAGCGGAGAGAGGGCGTGGTACGCTGCCACCGGGTGCAAAGGTCGGAGTGTTTCGCTCCATCGCCCCGCCTCCTTAGCGAGCCGCCAGCCGGCAGAACATCACCCGGCTAAGTTTCCATGCAGAATTCCAACTATAATAAACGACTAACAAGTTGCTACTTAGAGGATAAGATGCGACTTAGCTATACGGTCGTCATAGCTTCCGCCCCAGCACACCAATAGACATGATTGCGTGGATGGCATTAGGCAAAAGGTCCTTAATTCGATAGACAAGCACAAAGATATACAGACACATGCAGAGGCAGACAGTACACAACGAGTGGCACACAGGCAATCTGACAGGGACCCGGTGGATAGGACTAATCTGGATCTATCTCTGGCTTCCTTAAGACCGTTCTCAGTACCGTGCAATAGGGCCTATAATGCGTGACTATGAATTCATTATTAAAATAATTCATATAATTATTATGCCTATAATTATTATTATACTCCGGGCCTCAATAAAGTGTGCTGTATCTATTTTATCGATATTTAATCTGTACATTACAAATTAAAGCAAAGATATTTTACCAAGAAAATGATACAACTGATATTCCTGTATGTATAAGAATTTTGGAAATGCGAAAGAAATACCAAATAGCCTTCCATGTGTGTCCAATCCGAAAGTGACTTTTAACTGCATAATATCCAAAGCGCCATGTGTAATTTTTGCCTAGATAGGCCTACTGTGTGCATTTATAAATTTGTGACCTAGGCCGAGAAAAAGTACCACTTGTCGCTAATGGACTTATTGCCAGTTTCCAATACCTGATACTTTAAGGAATTCAAGGTAAAAATTTCAGCCTGATTGCTCCAAAATTTATGCACCTACCGTCATTTACAAGTTAGAACTTGCAGAATAGCTGTATGTACATATATATATAATGTATGTATATATGTATGGATATAATACTTTTGCCTACTCAGCAGCCTTCTGGTTATAATTATGTAGCAAATAATTGGAGTTTCTCCTTTCATATTATAATTATTATTGCTTGTTTTGCACGGTTTTAAAGGTGTCTTCTATGGAAGCCCTAATAGTTTTATTATATAGCACGTGTAGAAATAGTTGGAAAAAACATATGCCCCAGCAGATGTCTGGTCATCCATTGGATGAATGAACCAAAACTCGATGATTATTCATGACCTAAGCGAATACGTTATTTTCTAGCTCTTCCAGAGAGCGACAAGTGGTACCTTTTCTCGGCAAAGGTCACATTTATTGTGCTCTTATTTTCATGCAGTTGTTTGATGTGAAGCTGCTAAGCCTATAATATGTCACTCTGTGTCAATTTGTAGCGGATATCATAAAAGTCGTCCCTTCTCTGTTTCCAGTTTGGGAATAATGGCACAGTGCCACTACTTTCCACAAACTGTAGTAACGGCGTCCAATATGAACTAATTTGATGGATAGAACTTTAACAGAGCAGAGCGGGCGATCTAATAGTAAACTGTCATTCATAAGATGTCGTAATCGTAATCGTAATCTCAAAACTTCTGGAGCGCTCAGGGAGGCCAAGCGCAAAGCATCAGCCAATTTTCGAGCGCTGCGTCAAATCATAAGGGTTGTCCAGAGACAATTTTGTGGTGGTTAGAGGTCGGAACGGTGAAATGAATATTAGCACAACGCCTCCTCTGTCTTTATAGTAATGGTTGTAACGCGTTTCACGGGTGTCCGAAACTATTATCAATTAACTTTTAATTAAATTCATTTTTAAAATGCATTTATTTATTCAAAGGTTGAACATCGTCTTATAATGGGATTCATGGGCCGTTAATGACAATAATACACAATATACACTTATTTAGGTGTTACATGTCATGCAATTTACATCATATCACTCAAATTGATACATTGTAATAATATATCAACTGCTATCTTATAAATAAAAATCAAGTACTAGTCATTTCACAACACACTATGTAAAGGAAAATGTATTTCTAAACAGATAACTTATTAAACCAATCCATTTCAATTGTTCATAATACCTAATACACTCGAAATATGTTTACAATTAATTGGCAAACATCCATGAACATATGATTATCTTTCTATCACGGTTGGCAGAAATCCTGTTTCCAATAAATTTAAGTCACATTAAAGGTGTACTCCTTAGAAGTCAAACAGATTCTTATCGGAATTATACGTGAATTGAAACACACTAATAACACGTAATTTTAGTATGTTTTACATTAGTACATTATGAGTTACAGTCACCATTAAGCTAGTTTCCAGGGTTAAACGACATCTTGACAACAGCGGCCATTGCCGTCGTAAAGTTTTCATCAGTTTAACGGCAGCTTATGACATCATTGGCCGTTGCCGTCGGTGAGAAAAATTTTGTTCGGGTTTATTACAACCATGAGTCGTCGTAAAGAATTGGTTAAGCGTATTTCAGCTTTTTTTCACTACTGAGAAGTGCTTCTTTATCACTACTAAAAAAAATGGCTAGTGACTTATTTATACCTCAAGAGATTAACTCGTTATAATGGTGTCTAACTGGACACCAAAGCTGAAATAGACCAAAAAATCACCAAATCGCAACTTTTCATTTCGAGTATTTTTTTACAACGTTTTAGAGCTGTCGAAAAAGCTGCATCTTACTTAGGAAAGGAAATCCATCTTCGACGCAATGTTAAGGTCTTGAATTGATTTAATTCGTCGGCGAAGGCTTTAGGAAATTACTCGTCACAAGGTGGCTGATGGTGGAGACGTATTAGTATCAGGAGAATTGAGTTGTGGAAGGTTTAAAAAGTGTCTGATGGATTTTCATTCTACTGCGTCTGATTAGTTGGCTGTCTCTGTGGAATGGATGTTATTATAGAAGGCTTCTTCTGCTGCGTCTATTATACACTGCACAGCATTCAGTGATAAACGACTATAGTAGCATCTGTCACAGAAAATGAAAACAGATAGACAGTTATAGAGACAGGCAAACAGACAGACAGATAGACAGGCAGGCAGACAGACAGACAGATAGACAGGCAGGCAGACAGACAGACAGGCAGATAGACAGACATATAGATAGATAGACAGATAGCCAGAAAGACAGATAGACAGATAAACAGACAGATAGACAGACAGATAGACAGATAGCCAGACAGATAGACAGACAGATAGACAGACAGATAGACAGACATATAGGCACATAGACAGATAGACAGACAGACAAATAGACAAACAGATAGACAAACAGACAGACAGATAGACGGACAGACAGATAGATAGATAAATTAAAACAACAATATTTATTTCAGTGTTATAACAAATAAAAGTCAAATATTATTATGGTTTATGGGTCCTAGGCTTCAGCCTCGTGGATAATACGGCGTTGAATTTAGTTGATGCGTTCCGTGTTGACGACACCATTTTAAACTGATATATGAGAATCTATATAAGGCTGTGACACGACGGAAAATCAATTTCTTTTACAATGTAGAGTTAGGACCTATGTATTGGACACATGGTGTATTTGTGTAATATTGATCTAATTTGATTGATGTGTAGTATGTTTAAATAGTCGTCAACGGTCTGTGATGTCATATGACGACGTTAAACTTTGTATTGATAATAGAAAGAAAATCAATTTCTTCGCCTGAACGACAAACTCGTTTCTCCAGACGTCTGTCTATCTGTCAGTCTATCTGTCTGTCTATCTGTCTATCTGTCTGTCTATTTGTCTTTCCATCTATCTGTCTGTCTATCTGTTTGTCAGTCTGTCTGTCTATTTATCTCCTTAACATTTAGGAATACTGTTGATCAGTATAATTATTCCGTATAATAAAACCTGAATCTGAAAGTGTCTGTAATGCTATTCTTTATATCCATTAGTTGGGGCAGATCTGACCTTATGAATTTTATTGTATTGTATTTGTATATTTCTATACCGCCTCTTACAGACCATTACTACTCAGCAGCGATCCCGACTACAGCTCGCAGGTATGTCGGAGTTTTACACGCCGAAGCGCTTGAGCAATTGTGAGTGAAGGACTTGCTAAAGGTCCTTACGCGGCCGGGTGGGATTCGAACCAACAATCCTTCGATTGCAAGGCGGCGACCTTCACCACTACACTACCACACCCCACAAATTGATTCCATGACTTAGCCTATTGTAATCAACTAATCTTTGAACGTACAGATCCTTTGAACCCAAACACTTTGAACCGAAATCCTTTGTTTGAACCGACGTCTTACAACTTCATCAACAAGATTTCATTGCTGCACTTGAAGTCGGTCTCTCGCACTTGGTGGAGATTTTATGGCGAATTTAGATGAAGAGGATTGAGAAGAGAGAGGAACCAGTCAGATTATACAGAATGATAGACTGAGGCTAATGGTCGTAGATAATTATACAGTGGCATAGGAGTAAGGCAGGCAGACATACATACATACAGGCAGACAGACAGACAGATAGATTGATTTGACAGACAGACAGGCAGACAGGCAGACAGAGACAGACAGACAGATGGATAGATGGATAGACAGTCAGACATACTGAGACACAGACAGACACAGACAGACAGAGACAGACAGACAGAGATAGGAATACAATAGAGGCAGAGAGACAGATAGACAGACCAACAGACACACAGAGTTATTGAGGGAGAAAGAGAGAGATGCAGAGATAACTATAGAGAGATAGAGAGAGAGACAAGGAATTTGAACGACTAAGAGAGGCTGTAATCAAAGCAATAAAACCAGTCGTATATAAAACTAATAAAGTCTGTTACAATAGTCAATGAATCCGCTGTGAAACCATTCTACAGTACAATCAGCGACGCAATAAAAGCGAAACCCTCGTGAATAAGCTTGGCACCATAGCATGCAGATTTTCAGAGGCGCTTTATTATAGGTATTGCAGAGATTACTAAAGAGATTTTGTCTTTATCTCTCTTTGTCTCTGTCCTCTTCTTCCTACTTGTCTCTATCTCTCTCTGTCTAAATATGTCTGTCTGCCTGTTTCTGTCTGTCTGTCTTTGTCTGTCTCTGTCTGTCTGCTTCTGACTGTCTGTTTCTGTCTGTCTCTGTCTGTTTGTCTCTGTCTGTATGTCTCTGTCTGTCTGTCTCTGTTTGTCTGTTTCTGTCGGTCTCTGTCTGTCTGTCCCTGTTGTTTGTCTCTGTCTGTCTGCTTCTGACTATCTCTATCTGTCTGTTTCTGTCTGTCTGCCTGTCTCTATCTGTCTGTTTCTGTCTGTCTCTCTCCAATCAGTCTATTGTGTATTTTTGTCGGATCTGTAACTTAATAAACCGGATGAGAAAATTGTCGACACAAATTGAAAAGAAATGAAAGAACTTCCGGTTTAGCGATCACGTGACACGCTCACTGCTTCCGGTCTAAAGAGAAGAGATGATTATTATTGACAGACTTGAAACCAGTGACGCAAAAGAAGCATGCTTCAAAGAAACAGAGTTTAGCAGCAAAACGCATCAAAAATAGTAGAATGTGGGGCGTGGTAGTGTAGTGGTGAAGGTCGTCGTTCGAATCTCACCCACCGCTTAGGGACCTTTAGCAAATCCTTCACTCACAATTGCTCAAGCGCTTCGGCGTGTAAAACTCCGATACACCTTCGTGGATGTAGTCGGGACCGCCTCTGAGTAGTAGTGGTCTGTAAGAGGCGGTATAGCAATACACAAACACAATACAATACAAAAAATCGCACCCAGGAGGACATAATGCCTTAGGAAAGCGTACCGTGACGATGTTACAATTGCTGATCAAAATTATTATATGGAGCATAGCAACGTT
>JAQFXW010004235.1:0-11224 GCA_034693945.1 Dendrobaena attemsi
CTCGAGAATTGGCTGGTGCTTTGCGCTTGGCCTCCCTGAGTGCTCTAGAAGTTTCGAGATTACGATTACGATTACGAACTGTATGCTTCTGAGCGAGGGAAAGGTACACAATAGAGATTAACTTAAGGGGAAGAACTAATAAAGGTGATTAGAAGGAACATACAGAACGAGCAGAAGGTACGCACGGAACGAGAAGGAACATATAGAGCGAGAAGAAAGAACTCATTTAAGCAAAAAGAAGGGACATGTACCCCACCCAAACGCTGCTGTTCTCAGTTCTGCCAGCTGCTTAGAACTAGTATATAGTCTTCCTATATACTTAGGTTGGTTCGGGAGTGCCTCTAACAATGTTGATGGGGCGTTGTGCAAAATCTGATCTCGGGTGACTGATCGATTTATTGCGTTACTGATTGTCGAGTGTGGAGGTGATGGATGAGAGAGGCGTATACCCTATACCAGCGCTTAACGTTAATGTATCGTTAGTCACAGCACGGTATATATAGGGTGTATGCATCCGCTATAGTGTGACTACACTACACCAGCAAGCAGCCTCTTATTATGTGCAATGAGATATATGGACCATAAAAACATAGCATAATATGTATATATGCATCTGCTAATGTGGCTATAGGCTACACTATGAAAGCAAGCAGCCTCTTATTATGTGCAATGAGATCATGAACTATATATGTGACCAAGTGAAATATGTGAATAAATGACCAAATGAAATGTGTGACCAATTGTAGTTTTGTGATCAAATGAAATATGTGATCAAATGAAACACGAGACCAATTGAAATATGCGACTAAATGAAATATGTGACCAATTGAAATATGTGATCAATTGTAATATTTGGCCACTGACCAAGTGACCAAATGAAATATGGGACCAAATGAAATATGTGACTAACTGAATTTTACGGACGAGTGATTGTGTCATCCTAGCCTAATTCTCATTTTGCCATCGACCTGCAGCAGTCTCTTCTCGAACTCTAAGCAATTGCATCCCGTTCTCACTTGTCATCTCTCTGAACTTCACTCGAGCGAATATTATTCAAAGTCTTTCTGCAACGAATTGTTTATTTTCGAGACATGATTCCATTGTTCGTCCGATTATTGCATTTCGTTTCACAGTTTGCAGTGAGTAGGAACAGGTACGCATGAGTGCACGCTGGTTAATTGTTATGCTATTGTTATTGCGATAAAAAATCCCTGCTCTTACCAGAGCACTGTAGGCCTACAGCGAAACTTAAGAAGATATAGAGCGAAGAGGAGCACATGCAGAAGGAACACAAGGGACGTATAGCGCCAGGAGAATTAAGGAATATGACGAGCGAGTAGAAGGAATCAGGCTCGGACTGGGACGAGTGTCTACTATACCCGGAATTTTCCGGTTGGCCGGTGCAGCAACCCTAATTTCGGGCCGCTAACAAAGGTAAAGGTAGCTCGATTTATCCATAGCGGCTGTATATTGCCTCGACTCCATGTGTGATATCCTTCTCTACCGCTCGTTCGTTGCTTGAACCCTAAATACTGGTGCACATGCCACAACCAGCAAAACTGTCAGAAAGAAGTCCATGACTAAAATTCCCAGAAATTTTTCGAGGCCGCTGTTGCCAACCAGTTGGAAGGAACACACAGACCGTAAAGGAATAGGCTGCATGGAGCGAGGAGAAGGAACATAATATATAGACCTATAGAGAATAGTTGAAACAAAGGCCTATCTGGGAAGAAAGGGAACCTATGACGAGCGAAGAGAAGGAACACATATAGGACATTTCTGCTGAATCTGCTCACCAATGCTCAATCTGCAACTGCCGATCAATTACCTTATTTGGCGATAAGCACCGCGTGGCAAGAGTGTGCACTTGACCCGAACGAGGTCACCTCGGGTCAGAGTCCAAGTGGTGACCTCTGTGGACTTCAATCCAACGACTTCCCTGGTTCTTTCTATATTACTATACTGGCTGCATAAGAATCGCTTTCTTTGCCGTCGGCGCTCAGCTGATTCGACCTATTTGTCTTCTTCCATTGCGTGATGGAACCACAGATTCGTCTAATGCATTGACCTTACGGCCAGCACCTTAAGCGATTTAAGAAGTAGAGTAATCGCTTAAGCTGATGAAAGTACAGAAATAACGCTTGCATCGCACGAGTTCTGTTTCCTCGACGACGAGTAAAAGGTCCTGCTATGGCGGCTCTTGGTTTACTGAACTAAAGAACTGAAGAGGGGGTTATGGGAATAATAAAGTACATATGTATATAGCCTGTATGCTGCACCATGCCCTCCCACTGATGAATCATGAATGGATGTCTCAAATAGCGTTGTTACCTCTATAGAACTGCGAATCTGTTCACTAGGGGGCTGTCCAACCACCATCCCAAAAGACATCCGCCTTAACAGCTGCTTTGCCTACTCCCCCGACCTCCTGGAATTCCGACCCTTGACCACCACCAAGTTCACCAACTTGGCTCTGGATAACCATTCTGATTCTTCGCAGCTCTCGGAATTGGCCGGGGCTCTGAGCTTGGCCTCCGAGCAGCACTCTGGAATTTTGAGATTACGATTACTAAACTCGTTCCATGCAGGTTGGTAGGCTAATACGCAATTTGTCGTGCTGTCAGCCTCCGAAAAGGTCAAGGCTGGAGTTCAAAGAAACAAGATCACTCTTCCAATGTTAATGATACGAACTCACAGTATAATAAGAACGTGTCTTCGACGAAGCTGTGGGTTCCCGGGGAACGAGAATCTGCGCACAGAGTCGCGTGGAATTTACGATGAATGACCGGTATCGTGACCTTTGCTCTCTGACCCTCAACAGATCATCGATCCTTAAATCCAATGAGAATGTAAAGGGAACGATTTGAAGTCGAACCAGGATAGTTGCTGGTGATAATTAGATCAGATGCGATTCCGGATCAAAGTCCAATTAAAGAAAATGTATAAATTATAGGCCTGCTATTTATATACATATATATATGTTGCAGAGAAACAGATTAATTTTATTTATATATGGATTCACTATTCATATATTTCTATACCGCCCATTCAGGTCAACTATACCACTCAGAGGCGGTCCCAACTACAGCCCGCAGGTGTGTCGGAGTTTACACGCTGAAGCGCCAAGGGCAATAGTGAGTGAAAGACTTGCTCAAGGTCTCTGTACGCAGTGGCTTGGGTCTGAATTGAACCAGCGACCCTTCGGATGTAAGGAGGCGAATAATCCACTGCGCCACAATGCCCTAGATTTATTTTTTATTTATTTATTTATTTACGCATTTCTGTACCGCCCTTTTAAGTCCACTACTACTCAGAGGCAGTCCCGACTACAGCCCGAAAGAGGATCGGAGTTTTCACGCCGAAGCGCCACGAGCAACTGTAGGTGAAGGACTTGCTCAAGGTCCTTACGCGGTGGTTCGATTCTGAATCGAACCCGCGACCCTTCAGACGGAAGGCATCGACTAGTGGTGTAGGTAGTGTAGTGGTGAAGGCCGCCGCCTTGCAACCGAAAGGTTGTGGGTTCGAATCCCACCCGGCGCGTAAGGACCTTTAGCAAATCATTCACTCACAATTGCTCAAGCGCTTCGGCATGTATAACTGCGACACACTTGCGGGCTGTAGTTGGGACTGCCTCTGAGTAGTAGTGGTCTGTAAGAGGCGGTATGGAAATACACAAATACAATACAATACAGTATCCCACTGTTCCACACACGCCCCATTTGCTAGCCCGAGATGTTAAATCTCGGTGTGTCGGCAGACATCAGGCTCGTATCGGTGTACCGTGCAAACACACGACTGACGCGCTCCCAATGTAGCTAACTAACTAACCTGCAGATGTAGTAGAACGTCGACCACATCCTAAAGAGGCAAAGGGCAGCGGGGGGAAAACTGTCGGAGCGTTGAATGACTTGGTCACTGGCTTCGTTCAGACGTGCTAGTCCAAAGTCGGAATAAATGAGGAGGGTGACGAAATATTAGATTCTATTGAACTTATCCTCTTATAATGATCTTATGTTTGATTGTCTGCCTCCCTATTTACAAGTAGGCAGCTTCGCCCACGTCCATTATCTCCAGTATTGTTGTCAAGACCTGAAACCTCAAGACCAAGACCAAAACTTTAGGCCTCACGACCAAGACTTTAAAAAAAACTTGAGCGTACGCTAGAGTCTAGACAAAGACTTCAAGACAGAGCAATAAGACTGATTATATCTCCAGTCAAAGGCTTCTACCCCCCCCCCCAAGCAGCCGGGCTCAAAAACTCATGACTTTCCATTTCCCCCTCAAAAATACTCTTCCATCCCATCTGACCAGTCTTTCCCGGCCTATTTCTGAAAATTATACATTAAAAAATGTTCCCTCTGTTTTCCATTGGGCGCAAATGCGCCCGCTTGGTATAGGGATAGAAGCCTCTGTCTCTAGTCACCTCGTTAACCAGCCATTAACACATTATAGGTTACATAATGATGTTATCCTTTTATTCTTCTCTTAAGACTGTGCTCTTTCGCCGGGACTGGTTTGGGAGTGAGTAGCGTTCTTGAAGGGGCGCTATATAAATGTGTGAATAAATAAATAAACTTATCTGTGTGAGTTCTTATGATACAGCACACTGTAGTGTACACACTATAATAGGTGGTGATAAGATAATATGACGCGTAGATGACGCTATACACTGACTGTAGTCGCATACGAAGTCAAAAGACATTGAGATATGTTGTTGGGAGGAAAAGAGAACAGAACAACAGGACGACTATCTATCTGCACATGCAGGAAACCGATTGGCAGCATAATGAAGCACTGTACGAGCGTAATGAACGAGCATTGAAGGGAAAATGGAGCGGAAGAAGAAGAAGAGGGGACCCGAGACACGCAGACCACGAGCCACCCCCCCCCCCCGACTGAATGATGACTGATCGGTACGGGCATAGGAGAGGAAGCCCGAAACGGTATTGATGGAGTCCATTGGGAATACCGAGCGTGTGTATAAGTCAGTCATTCATTCATAGGCCTATAGCCCTATAATATATAATTCCCCTTCCAGGATGCTATTATAGGCCTACACTGTGTAGAGGAACCACCGATACAACTGCAGCTGATAAGGACAATCTTCAGATGGTGATAAAAACGTATAAGAGATAAAACTATATAGGCAGCGGAGCAACTAGGGAGGTACTGGGGGATTTCACGCATCCACCCCCGGTCCGAAAACACCTACCCTATTTATTCAAATCCGAGGTGTGGGTGGGTGGGTCGGTGGGATTCGAAGGTCGTCACAATTTACTAAAAACATGAACTAATTCTCCAGGTTCTCACAGTCAAACTTTTCAGTCGAACCTCTGACCCTATAGCATTGGTAGAAGAGAGTTGTGCAAGAAATGGAACAGAGGCGTATACTGTATATAGGTGGGTCAACTGCAGAAAATCGCGATGGTAACTGATAGAGATGTGGAGGGCAATTTGTTCACCCTACGAGGCAAGGGGGAGGCTCTGAGCATGAAGGATGGAACAATAAAGCCAATCAGCGTTGACGTGTCTAGAAAATATTGGGGAGACAATGGTCAGGTCAATCAACGAGATCCAGCGACTCATAGTCATCCTCATCCTCATTGTTATTGGAGGTGGTACGTGCCCAACCAAGAATCTACGACTATGCATATTCAGTTAAGCCCAGAAAAAGTAGGTAAGTATATTCTTTGTCTAATCGCACACCATGGTGAGCAGACAGTTAAACAATCAGACACCAATAAAAACAGCTGCAGCCGAAATCAAGTTACAGAATAAAAATGTAGACTAGGTTAGATAGAAGGTTAGATAGAAGGTTAGATAGAAGGTTAGATAGAAGGTTAGATAGAAGGTTAGATAGAAGATTAGATAGAAGGTTAGATAGAAGGTTAGATAGAAGGTTAAATAGAAGGTTAGATAGAAGGTTAGATAGAAGGTTAGATAGAAGGTTAGATAGATTAGATAGAAGGTTACTGAAAATGGTGGACAATGTCTAATTGCCCATTTCAAGCGAAGATATTGTTCAGTCGACGTTGAGGAATAAAAAGCAGAAAGCAGAAAAAACCACCGAAAGCAGCGCATCGCCAAGGCAGAGCCTCTGTAAATGGTTCGGTGCGGCAGAGGAAGCCAGTGAAGGACATCAGACATCAGACATGTAACATGAAGAAACATGGACAGACCTCGTAATAATATCTAATACGATACCCTGCGGTACAAATAATCCGATCTTCGCGCCATATCCGCCCAGACAGAAAAAGTATGGTATACATGCATCATGATAATATGCATTTAAGCAGGGCCTACATGTATACGTCTGCATGTGTGTATGTTTGTATGCTTGTCTGTATGTATAAACATATGTTTTGTATTCATGTATGTATATATGCATTTGTATAACTGTGCATGTATTTATGCAATGTACATGTATGCAATGTGTACGCATACCTATAGGCCCCTAGACGCAAGCAACTATGCATGTATAATTATGCCTATGTATTTGTGCGTGTATAATTATATGTGTGTCAATGCGTGTGTGATAATTTATGTGTAAGACTTAATTTAAAATGTATATAGAACTATATAAATGGATATTATGTAGGGCCTATGTATGTATGCGTGTATGTATCATGAGTACAATTAATTAAGTATTCTCTGTACAGTATATGCCTAATTGCCTATGTATTATATATATATATATATATATTATCAGTTAAGATATAAAATGTTATATAGGCCTATTTATAAGCCTAAATATTTTAAACTATGTAGCCCAAAAGGTGATATCGACCCTATAAGCCGATAAGGTCTATAATATCTCATACGTTTAAATTTTACATTTACGCTTTAGACGAATTCGTGGGTTTTTAATAATCGCGCATGCACCGTTCAGACGCAATTGCTAATGAAAAATGAGTCATTTGATTTCGATTGCAGTTAAGAAATAACAACTTAACAAGCGACACATTATATTAGGCCTATCGAGAGACGACCGCTAGGTGGTGCATCTAAGATCAGCCTTTCATCTATGCGATGCACCACCTAGCGGTCGTCTCTTGCATATCTCGCGAGATCTAGAAGTTGTTTGACGACGGTTGCGTCTTCTCGTTCATAATTGATGACGTAATCATTTCGAGTGTCGCACACGGCAACTATATCATATATATATATATATATATTATATATATATATATATATAATTTAGCCTACAAGAGGCAGTGGTTCTTACAGACCGAAGTGTTAAACGTTCATCCCGCATGCAGTTATAGACTAGACCGGTTTCTCTTATAGCACATTTCTTTTCATGATAAATTCGAGGGGAAACTCTCGTATTATTAATATTAATGTGCTTCTATATCAATTACGTCTTCAAGGCGACGAACCAGATAATTCGGGTCTCGTTTCAAACGACGGGATAACGTGAGCAACGTTCTAGAAATCATGATGGAGAAAATAATTGGATGGGAAGCGGAACCCCCAAGCCGACGCACGGCAGAGGGGGTTGTGAGGGAGCGAGGGAGAGAAGGAAGGAGATATGAGATGGCGAGCGTCGTATGGAGGGCGAACATTAGGGCTGTCATGGCGGCGGCGTCGACGACGTCTAATTTGTTTGGCTGTAAACAATTCACTTGGCGCTCAATTCTTCAGCGAACGAGAGTTGTCGTCTGGCCTGATCACGTAATTTGTGACATGACAACGACGGCCGACGTTAAGATGGCGGCCGTTGTCATGGTGATGATATATTATCACCCAGTCACGATCGACACCGTTGCTAACACGTTTCCTGTCGATAAGAAAATTCACGAATGCCTATTTGCCATGTGTATATGCAATATTATACATCCATGTATACATATTTCATGCATACATTAATGTATACCTACATACGCAATTGCATACGTACGTACATACATACACGCATACATAGGCCCTACATAATTACAAAGGCTAGTAGGCCTATGTGTACGTATACATAGGCCTACATATACATATATACATAGTACACACATACATTACATAATATTGTATTTATAATTGTATATAGCCTATGTATAATATGCATTTATGGTATAATGTATATGACTACAATGTATATATTTATATGTTATATACAATATAATATTTATATATGCGCCCAACATGGCTAAAGAAGCAATAGCACTGAATGTCAAGTCGGGTGTCATTTTATTGCAACCAATTTTAACACAATAAAATGAGTAAGCTTAAGCCTAGGCAGAGGCGACGGGCCATTCTTTACAAAGGGGAGGTGTAACAATGGATCGAAATCCCGCCATACATAGAGACGTGGGGCGCGGTAGTTAGCGGTGAAGGTCGCCGCCTTGCAACCGAACGGTTGCGGGTTCGAATCCCGAGTGAGAACTTTGAGCAAGTTCTTCACTCACAAGAGGGAGGATAGGATCTGATCATTCAAGTGCTGAGGGTATGTGGGGTCTTGAAATTACTCTGCGTTGTGACGCGAATGCTTCTCATAGAATAAAGATAAACAGCCATTGTTTTCGGATTTCTATAAAGCGGTTGCCAAAGACGAAACTTGCGGAGAGGAAGTCAAAGGAGTCAGAGCTGTAATGGTAGTAGGCCAATAGAGTTTTAGACGAATTGGTGCCAAATTAGAATCACTGTTACAGCTAGCTGTTACATTTGTCTAAAATAAAATTATCTGTGAAAGTTAGATAAAAATATTAGGACATTATGCCCTATCGATAGCTCATATGTATATATAAATAAATAAATCAGAAATTAGGCCTATCTAAAATACAGGTAGGCCTATGAGGCATAATAGTATAATACATTTATTTTATGTACTTTTGTTAGTCTTATTTATTTTATTTATTTTGGAGATTAATTTTGTATAGCGCCTCTTCAAGTTCACTAGTAGCCTACTATTCAGACTTCAGAGAGTCAGAGGCGACTCCGACTTCAGCACCACGTACATCCCACAATGACCCACATGCGACGTAACTATGTTATATAAATAGGTAACTGCTAGCATACAGATTTTAAGAGCAAAGTATTTTGAATATTATTATAGTTGTGTAAAGGCGCTAAATGTTTTAAGTTAAAGTTTTCCCACATAGAATCTAATGAATGAGATCTCTTCACAATCTTTGCATCACCATTCACCACCAATTAGACCTATAATTAAATTACAAATAGACCAATAGACCATTGTAACCTGTTTACATAATATTTGGTAGGTCCAGAGCATATTTTAAAAAAATTGTAGGACTGCACAAATTGATCGTCATGACGTCATTTTCCAAAAAAGTTGATGACTTTTTTTAGTAATTTACTTCTTTCTTCCAGGTAACTGCCATCTCATCTCCCAATACAGTGGATGATTTTAAAAAAGCTGATGATTTGTTTAGTCATTTCCTTTTCCTTCAGCAGCCCACGTCATATACAGGGTGGGTCAAAATAGTGAGAATTGCTCTTTCTTAGTATATCGGTCAAAAGTGAGAACTTTCGAATAAAATTTTACAGACTGAAGGACAATTCATATTTACGAAACTCCAAAATTGCCGTCGGAGAGAAAATAATTTGTCAAGCGATTGCTCCGCCCAAACTTACCGTTCAAACTATCTCTGTCTTTTCATGGGCATGGGCGTCCGCCGCAAAATTTTTTAATTTTGGCACGAGAAAAAACAAGTCATGTAGGTTATTCTAATAATAGTGACCTCCCATCGCGTTCTCATAAATGAAATATAGGCACTACAAGAAAATATTTCACAGATCTACAATTAAGAGCTTCGACATTATGCTGTTTAAACTATAATTTTTACTTAAAATTTCAAGCAAAATTGTTTTCTGCGAAATTATACTTAATGCTAATTAAGCGTTTTAAGATGTTATTATGAAAATGTAGAAAATGTACAAAATCCAGAGGGGCGAAGGGTTGCTGGTTCGAATCCCACCCACCGCGTAGAGACCTTTAGCAAATCCCTCACTCACAATTGCTCGAGCGCTTTGTCGTGTAAAACTCCGACACACCTTCGGGCTATAGTCGGGACCGCCTCTGGATAGTATTGGACTGTAAGAGGCGGTATAGAAATACACACATACATATTATTATAATTAGGCCTGTGTATTGCATTTTATAGTTCAAAATTTCTAAAGCGTCTCTCCCAGTAGACCTATATAGGCCTAAGCCTATTACCATGGGAGGAGTTTATCTTGGGCTAGGGGGCTATGCCCCATGGAGAAGTTTTTAAAACTTTTTGGCCCATACGTAGGCAAGCCCCACGAAGGTTAAGACCCCACTCGACACGAAATTGTAAGGTGAAAAGAAGGGAAACGGCTAAAAGAAGGTCATAAACTTTTGGCAGTTTAGTATTAATGAATTTTGGCAAGTGATGACATAAAAAGGTAATCAACTTTTTGGGAGTTGAGGCAGCACCCCATGAACGGAGACCAAGCTACGACCATGCCTATACTATCCATAGACCTATGCTACCTACAGACGTTCAAGACTGTAATATTATTATGATTGGCTCGTTTTGGATGGGTATAAGCTCGATAATGGAAAATATTAACTCCCCAAAAAAACATAAAAAACCAAAAAAAACCCACAAAAACAACTTTTCATTTTCCAAAGAACTTTGGTTTTCCACCTCTGGTATCGGCTACAGTGGCGTAAATCATGGGGGACGGAGGGGACTGTCCCCCTTCCAAAGTGAACAGTGTGTATTTTTCTTGAGCAAATCTCGAAAAATATCTTCGCGCTCACTCGGAAGAAACTTTCGCCATTTCAAATGTGTCTCCCACTTTCAAACAAATCTCCTTTTAGGCTTCTCTGGCCTTTGCCTCAGGTTCTGACCTGGACCTGTAATACTGGTCCTACATGTAGGAGCATACACCAAACATCCAAGGCACATGTAGACATATAAATTATGCACTCCATGCATGGGGCGCGGCGACTATTCCACTACAACACCTCCACGCAGTGGCGTAAATCACGAGGGGCAGAGGGAGGCACTGTTTTGACTGGTGGACAGCACTGCAGTTGTCTCTCCCCCTCCCACACTTTAAAGCTTCTTAAGAACATAAAAGTGACCGGTGCGTATTTTCTTGCACCGAAACTCAAAAAGGCTTCACACTCATGCTTGAATAAACTTTCACCATTTCAAATGTAATGTAATGTAATGTAATGTAATGTAATGTAATGTAATGTAATGTAATGTAATGTAAATCTCCGAAAACTTCTCAGCGC
>JAQFXW010004236.1:0-11223 GCA_034693945.1 Dendrobaena attemsi
TTGAATGTTTCAATATAAATTCAAACTAAGGTCGGTTGAAGCAATTTGAAGAGCAATTTTCTTCCATGTTGTCTGTGATATCCACCCTGGATTCAAGATTTCTGTATTGGTTTGGCTACTGCAAACGATTGTCAGTGTCTTCAGCATTGGCTGCTGAGAGAAACCAGGAAATTGGTCTTCTTTGATCCAAATATTGAGTTTGTTAAGAATGGACCAAAGCTTCGATTTCCAAAGATTACAGATGTTGTTAACAGGTTCAGTATTCTTATCACCAGTTGTACAGTCTCACTTTGTCATATCCTGGCAATACAGTATACTTTCCTGCAGTTGCCACCGGGTAACTTGAAAGTCACTGAAGACTATCTTGAAACACCAGAAGTCATGATGAAACTCAAAGAAGTCAACGACCCCATAGGCAGGTATAAATCTAGCCCAAAATTACACTCAGTAACATGTTGCAGAGTTATCAACTGCTTCTAGGTCACAAAACGTATTGCCATCAATTCCGAACTCGAACAAGACGTTTATGCCAGGTTTTAGAATGCAGCTGCCAGTGTGAAAACGATCATACCTCATTGTTGATAAATAATAATAATATTTCTGAATGGTTGCACACTTGCATATTGCATATAAAAATGCAATCAAATCAGGAAATATAAATGTTGAAACTGTGAATTGATTGCCTTTATTTACTGATGTTTGTTTGTCATTTATGCACAGCGGGGACATTGGTGAATGTAAGGTATACATAGAATATTTTGACTGACTTGTGCAACCCCTAAATATTGTTCAAATTGGCTCAAATTTTCAGTATGTTAGTTTTTTAGTAGATGGCACACAATGGTGGGTTCTAATCTTGACTTTTCAACAAAAAGTAGTTTTGGACCACCCTAATACATGTGTGTTGCATGTATGTATGTAAATAAAAGATAAAGCTGTTGGATTATTGTCAGAATACCTTTTTTGGAACCTTATAGGATTTGTCGTTTTGCACTGACCTTACCCGAACGAAACTTGATGAGTTTCATGGCCCTGTTGTTTCTTCTGTTTACGAAAGATGTCTGTTCTTCCATTACAGGGTCCGATTGGCGAGTGGCAAGAGAAGTGCCTCAGTGCAGAGACGGATTTTGCAGTTATTTGGCTAAACACAGACAACATCTCAAGGGGTCTGGATATCTGTCAGAGCGACAGTCAATCGAGTGTGAAAAACGACGTTGAAGCTAATATTGTCCTCGAATTAGTTCAACTGTTTGTCAGAGTAAGATGGCAGTTAGAAGCTTTGAATTTTCTGTGTTAGTCAATGTTAGCATTGTGTTGTGGTCTCCTGATTAACATGCTGGACTGTCAACCAAAGAGTCACAGTTCAAATATTCTTCCAGGAAAAAGACATGTTATAAAATTTTCCAATTTCCATGTACAGCCTAATTTTGACCCCCTCTTGCTTCCTAGAACTCATTCTCAAACTTTCCTTTCTTGCCTTGAGACTGTTCTATTTGACCAGGCTGAGGTTGGGAGTGTCTCTGGAGCAGCACTTTTGAAGAAGCGCAATATGAAATACTTTCAATGAATGCATGAATGAATAAGGTTATAAAGTACACTACGGCATGCCATAACATATGCCTGACAGGAACCCTAAAGCCACATCTTTTTTATCTTAATTCTGTTGTATTGCCGTCTGAAATGGATACTGACTTTGTTTAGATATTTACATAAATTCGTATATTATATTATTATATTATTATATGCATACATGATTACATGAAATTTACTGTTGAATGAGATAGAAGAAGCAGAAGGAGAGTATTCCCATGAGCTTTCATCAAACGGTGAACTCGGGTAATAAGTATGAGTGACTTCATTGTTTACCTGAGCATATAATGCTAGTGTTCTCCCTTACGACTTGTTCCTCCCTTCCATCAACAGTGGACAGTCAGTGTACTCATTATAGCAGAGTTAACTAGAGGTGTTGATAGAGTGGGTGTAGAAAAACCAAGTCCAATGTAGACAATCGCTCACTCCGTGTCTCAACTTGGTTATTGATCAAGCAGCAGTCTAGTATGTTTTGCTGATTTATGAATCTGTTACAGGCAGGTGTAGCAGAAGATGACATAGGTGTAATCACACCTTTTCGACACCAGGTGAAAGCTTTGCGTCAGAAGCTAGAGAGATCAGACGTAGGCCACACAGAAGTCAATACGATCGATCAATATCAGGGTCGTGACAAGTCTGTGATCATTGTGTCGTTCGTCAAGTCCTGCGTGCCCGACTCCAAGGTGACCTTGAAAAGAAGCTCTTAGTTACTTGAAGTTCTATTCATCATCTTTTGCTGATGCCAGTCACAGTGTGTATAAAAATGTTTTGGTTTCATCTTTCATCTGTAGGTAGAATGGTGCGGTCTCTTAACACAGTGAGCAATGGGCATGCACTAAATCGCACGGAAGCCTAATCTTCATCGTCAAAGGATTAGATTAACCTTTATTCTCTTTGTTCAGAAAATAATGGATACAAAGTTTTATTAGCTTCATTTTCTAAGGCACATCATAATATGAAGACAGGTGATCAGTTCCCTCCCTCACTATTTCATCTTCATATCCTGTCCACTTTGTCAAATACTTTATCGTAGTTCTCAATGAATACACTGATATTCTCATAATGTTGGAAGGTGCTAGCATGTCTCGTATTGAAGCGTGTAATTACTAGGCATTTATTTTACGTAGACATTACGACCTTTGTCGCATCATAGACTTGTGTTACTTTGGAGCATCAGCCAGTCCAGATAAGCGCTCATACACTATTTCTGTAATGCAGGTGAGCGAAATTTTGAAAGACCCTCGAAGAGTAAATGTAGCGTTGACAAGAGCAAGACACAAGATGATCTTTGTTGGCAGCGTCAACGGTCTCATCATCTACAACCCATTGCGGCAACTTCTGCATAATATTCTCCGTCCGAACCAAGTATCCTTTTGCGCTATGTTGTACTTAACTATGCATCAGTCTTAGCGATTCAGTTCTGTTTTGAATGCAGCAGTTATCCTTTGTTGAATGCGTGCATTGTATCAGTTAACTAATAATTTTTAAAACTCTTAAAGAGTTATTGATGACGCTTTTGTGTCTTTGTGAAGTTTTCAAAAGGCAATATGTAAGTAAGTACTGTGATACATACTCCTAATACATACATGCATACATTACATATACATGTATGCGTAAATATATACGTACAGGGTGAGGCATAAAAAGAAGACCCCCTAAGTTTGTTGCCAATATTTCCGTCCAAAGTAGGAATTTTTAAACAAAATTTTACAGACTGAAAGGCAATTCGTATTTACGTATAACTACCAAATTTCATCAAAATATTTCAAACAGAACAAGCGTTATTCAACTTTTAGTGACGTCACTCACTGTTTTTTGATGGTTCAAAAACGCAGGGGGTCTTTTTGTTGCCTCACCCTGTACAATAACATATACGAGCTGCACTGTGTCAGTTTGATGTAGCAACTATTCTACTGCTACTGATGCATCATCATTAGCGGTTGGCTGTTTTGTGTACCAGTACTTTTCTACAGCATCTTTTAAGAGCCTTCCTTTGCTTGCCGAAATGATGCAAGAAGTCTGAAAGAATGAGAAGTCGGTCTTGATTTCAGCGATCGTTTTATTGCTGAGGAAAGTCTCCTCTACTTTTTGTTAGACCCGCTAATGGAATCTCTTCTGTGGTTGGCGCCTGTTTTTGTACTCGACATGCTTTTCAAATCAACATTCCAGTTTGCAATTATGGTGCTGAATTGCAAAAAGCCATTAGTAAGCACTGGCAAAATGTACTTATGTACTTATACATATACTTATATATTTGTTATATGTAAGTATGTTTGCTCAATTTTATGCTTGGATAAATTGAATATGTGTGTCTGCATTTGGATATACATGGAGCCCTGTATGACAGTTTATGTACTGGCATTTACATTGCGTACTGGACTGGTGTATATTATGCATGAATGTTTGTATCCGGGAGATGTGTGCTGTACTGTACAGATGTGCAATTGTGCATGTACCGTATTGTAATATTGTACAGCACTCTTCTAGGCCTTGAACATTACTCACTGTGTGTCACAATGCATGTGTTGTTTGATGACAGAGGTCCACACTGAGCAGATTGTAGTTGAATGTCATTTTGTGGGATATATTGAGGTCTAGTTCACACGGCCACTGACTGTTTTTCACTTGTTCCTCCTTCTACTACTTACTAATAATCTACAGAAACACATTGTACTTACAGTCAGTCTCAAGCCGTACATACCATCCATAGTGAAATGCATCGATTCAGTGCTGCAGTTAATCCTATCTTTAGTTGAAGTAACCTGGATCTTCTGTTATAGGAGTCTTGCTGTTTACTTAGGTTGTACAATTGATCAGTTTACTCCATCATCGATTTCATTGTACTTAGGTCGAGCAGCCTTCGCTAACCTCAGTTTATAGCCAGTCTGCTTGATTCACTCCGCAATGTCTCCTGACATTTGAGAGACAATCTGTTCTTCTTTGGCCGGGTCTGTCTCAGTCTTCTCCTTTCTGTGATCAAATGTCTATTTTGTTTGCATGTGTCATCCATTTCCAGTCTCCTTCGCGTTGATATATGTCTATTTCTATGCATCCTGTCTCTTCTCTTTAGAACGTCGAAACCATGCACTGATCCGCCTCTGTCGTTCAGCAATAGGCTTCCATTTGATCTGTAACATCAATAGGCTTCCATTTGATCTGTAACATCAATAGGCTTCCATTTGATCTGTAACATGAGATTCTGCTTCCCGTGCCTCTAATTATTCTGCACAATCATCTTTGCCTTGTGTCATCGTTGTTGAGAGCAGAGCCTTAGAGAAGAGAAAGGAAGCATATGAAAATTACTTGACAATGTGTCATTCCACCATCTTATGCATGACAGGAAGCATGTTCTGAATGTTTTTTGAATCTCTGTGGTCGAGCGGCATTGAATTACAGTGGACAACATTCAACTAGTCATTGGAGGTTGCTGTACAATGTTGTACAATTCTGCAGCCCTGGTGCACAATTTATTTATTTCTTTACACTTCTATACCACCCTTCAACTGCACTACTACTTATAGGCGGTCCCGACTACAGCACGAAGCTGTCGGAGGTCACACAACAAAGCGCCACGAGCTATTGTGAGTGAAGAAGTTACTCAAAGTCCCTATGTGTGACTCTGGTCTGAATCGAACCCGAGACCCTTCTGATCCAAGATGGCGACTATCCCACTAGTACTAGTTTCCAGGGTTTAACGACTGCTTATGACAACAGAGGCCGTTGCCGCCAAAAATTGGTTAAGCGTTTTACAGCCTGCCTTGAAATTGTTTGACTAGCCCACAGCTCCACCATGCCCTTTAAATATTATGGTAATGTAAATTGTAATTATAAAATGGTAGATTGTAGACCATTATAGTTATCCAAATGAAGATTCAAATGTGTCTTCCTTAACAGTGTAACTAGATATACGATGTTACAAGTCTTGCAGCCGATGTGTGAGACCAAAGTCAATGCAATCATCATCAGCGGATCTCATGGTTTAAAGTAGGTTTTTACTTTATCTCTATTTTGTGCTCTGATGTCATCTTAGAAATGTCTGAGAATTTTTCACAACAATGAATATTACAAAATCTTATTTTTAAACCATATTGACTCTATCAGCAGTTCTTACAAATTTCTATTAAATTTGAAGTAGGCTGTTGAGTTCATCTTGAACGATTTAATTTTACTAGCCAGTTTGTTATATATTATTTAAACAAGTTATTTTGACTGCGAATTGAGACACAGCAAAAGAGAAGTTGATCCAGAGATCATAAGTTGAAGTGGGTTCTCAAAAGGCTTTTGTGCAGAAGAGGAATTTAATAATGAACAGTTTCTATAGCTCTTGGCCGTCATTGTGTTGAAGTGACTCTAGTATTCCAGTATTCCATTTTCAGTTATTTGCCCTGGTGTCCATTTCATGAGCCAATCATTTCACAAATGGACATGCACGACAATGATAGAAATGCAGGCTGAGTGAAGTGCACTTCCTATTGATTGAACTCGGTAACTTTCCGATCTCTGCACCAGCAAATCAGAAAGAACAGATAGAAGCAGAAGTGTAGGTAGACAGACAGAGAGAAGGACACAGACAGAAACGCTGATAAACCGAGACAGATCAGATGGTAGACGATACTGGGTGTGAAGGCGTGGAAATGAATTTGTTTTGGGGACTTCTACATTTATTTCACTTTTGCAGCATCTTCGTGACCCATACATCTTAGTCGTTTTCTTGCATGGTCCCTAAGAGACCGTCTGCTTATCGTGACTACATGTATATTTTCTTGTTAGTTGTCTGCACTGATGTGCTGTGCATGGCATCTGTCACTCGTGATTTGGAGTAATAATTGAGTCCGTCCCTACTGTGTTCGTTGGCCATTCTGATAGATTCGTTTGCTATTATAGGCTGTCTTCTGTCCTTGTAGGCTGTGGCTCGTATAAGACGTCTCTCTTGAGTCCTTCACATGCAAATTCAACTGGTGATGCACTGACAAGGAACTTGGGGTCATCGAAAAAGAACGCTATCAACAGTGGATGTTTTTCTACATTTGGGATTATCACCCTTTCCTAAACCCCGTTGCAGACATTCTCAGTTCAATGGAGAACATGCACTTATGGTACCTGTAACATTAAGTTCCGCTGTTGATTGACAAACGATGTTGATGGGTGTGATGCAGCCCTTCGATATTGCTGTATCCAGCAAGTGACCCTAATAACAATTATAATTAGTCCAATTGCAATGAGTACTGTTTCTTGTCGAGGCTTTTTGTTAGGAAAATAACTTCACGTATCGAATCAAAACGTCTGTTATTTGGAATAAATCCTCCCACTGTATGCACATGTGAGTTGACCTATTCGTGTAATACTGGCACTGCAAACGAATCCATCTTGTACGATGTATAGCTACGCCTGTAGGTCTGGACCTTTGTGAAGAGACCGTCTCTTCTAGATTTTTATGTCGAGATTCGTTGACCGAGTAATCTGTCGAATCCATACATTGATGAGACCTCTGTATGTTTAATGCAGTTGCCTAAGTTCTTCGCGCAGATGCAAGCGGCTTTAATGTCGGCCCACGCATTATCGCGTGAAAATAACACATGGCGCTATATAAACAGGCACTATTTGTCTAAACGACTGATGAGATTAGTCGATGCCATAAATCATTGCTTCCGGTTTTCTTAGTCTGCTCTTCAAGATCAGCCAGGCAGATGACACGCAAGCAGACAAACAATGGGACATGTAGAGGTACAAGGTAAGGAAGCAGCATACAAGGCAAGCAGATGCGAATGGAGTCGTGCATTCAAATAGGGTACATTTAGGAATTCTAGGGGAATCAGAACCAAAGTGGAGAACAGAATCGAGCAAACGTTCACGAAGCAGAATAGGTAGACGTATGAAAAGGATTGAGAGAGACACCGACAGAGACAGAGAAGGAGCTATAATGGGAAGTGCATGAGTGACCAGGTAATTGCGTAGTTCTTCAACGTTCTGTGGAGCAGAGATCGATGCTTTTTTTCGTCTGCTCTTGTTTGTTCTGTTCTTACGTCAACCGTCGTTAACCCTCCAACGTTTTTTTTTTATAGACGGTCGTAACTACTCTCAGCACTTTCTTCCTCTTGCGCGGACTGATCTTCAGAAGTTGTCGGCTAGGCCGCTATATATGCGGCTATATATTTATGTATTTGTATTTGTGTATTTCTATACCGCCTCTCGCAGACAAGTTGAGACAACTACTCAGAGGCGGTCCCGACTACAGCCAGCAGGTGTGTCGGAGTTTTACACGCCACAGCGCTTGAGCAATTGAATTGTGAGTGCTGGACTTGCTAAAGGTCCTTACACGGCGGGTGGGATTGGAATATGCAACTTTTTGGGCCTGTAATGGTCAGTGTTTAGTTGTCAAAAATGGTGGTTCAAGAAAACTGGATTGCCTAAGGCATATACATGTAGGCCTATGTAAACCCAACAAAAGTAACTGTGGGGCCGTACCCCTCCCCCTCGACAACTAGACACTGATGATGGTGTCTGTGTTGGCTAAATCATACAAGCACTCTAGCATATATATATATATAGGCCTATATCATGTAGGTTTACTTGTAGTTGTAGGCCGAAGTCCTAGGCCTATGTGACTCTATAGTATGGGTGTCTGAAATATTTCTTCGTTTCGAATCTCTGCGTGTAAGCCTACGTGTGCATAGTGGCGATTGAATGAATCGCGAATAGGAGACAGACTTCGTGAGAGAATCCATGGTCGCGTGATGGACGCCTAACCTGCTCTCTCGGACGATGGTTAGGGCGAGTCCAAGGCAGGCCTACCAGTGATGTGGTCTCGAGACCGCGGTCTTGGTCTCGGGAATGTCTCGAGACCGAAAAATGCGGTCTCGGTCTTGAAGGTGCCGATCTTGGTCTCGGTCTTGAGGGTGCGGTCTTGGTCTTGGTCTCGGTCTTGGTCTTGACTTTGTCCACTTTCTTTTCTCATACATTAGAAAAGCACAACACACGTTTCTATTTAACGTGAAGGTGCGGTCTTGGTTGGTCTCGGTTGGTCTTGGTCTTGCACCTTTTGGTTTGGGCATTGGGCGTTATCGAGAGTGGAGTATTTTGGTACATTGTTAATGTCGATTTTTGCTGGTTTACTGCCAAGACCGCAAGTTCGCTGACTTTAATCGATTTCCTTTGTTGGGACTGAACTTTCGCCCATTCACTTCTGCAGGCCTCGAGACACGTTGTAACTTGTAAAGGCTCAATAGCCTATATTTCAATAACTAGCTGGAATTATGTGTCATTTAATTTAAGTTTCGACCAATGAAAGGAATAATGTACGCATTTCCACAAGTAATGGTGCCTGTGAAATGCAACAAACACCTGAGTTGAATGATGGGTTTATGTGTCATTTAAATTTGGATTTTTATCTATTGTTCTTAGACAGTGATCTTGACACCTTGGACCTCTTGGTCTTGGTCTCGGTCTCAACCACTCGGTCATGGTCTTGGGCCTCCCGGTCTTGGCCTTGAGCCATCCGGTCTTGGTCTTTCATTTTTGGTCTTGTTCACAACACTGAGGCCTACTAAGGTGGTTGCGTCCATTTAGGCCTATGTCCCGATTTGCAGTTTCTATTTAGGCCTATTATCAGGCAGGTTCTGATGTTCATCTCAAATCAACCAGAATAAAATAGGCCTAATAGACGAGTGTTGATAGTACTACGTTGAATATGCCTATCACACGTTTTATGTGTCCTGTTATGAGGCCGCTGGTAGAACCCAGAGCCGTATAGGCTACATATATACGGCTCTGGTAGGACCTAATCTGGTCAGATTGACTTAGTCTACACTCTACAGTGTAGGCCTAGGCATAAAGCAAGGTTGTGGGTCTAATCGATCGACTAAAAATAGTTTATCTAATTTCCATATGCATTGTTTACTATGATCCCAAAGTTTGCTCTACCCTCGACTTTCGTGCATCGGTCTTGAACGCTTCGCCTAATTATAATTGATTCGTCTGCTGAATTCGCGGAATTCGCGCCGTTTTCTCTCGAAATCCAATTTCCTATCGGGCTTTGTGAGACGAGTTTGGTTCGGAAATCAGCCATAAGAGAGAGAACCAGGGAAGCGAAAGACTTCGTTTGCTTGGTGGTGGGAGAGGGTCGTGAGTTGGTGTGGCGATTGCTTGTGCGTTAGTGGGAGGAGGGAAAGGACGCTTGTTTGCCCGGGCTTTCTCCGGTTATCCGTGTGCTCGCGCTATAAAACGTGGGTCGGACGATGTGGTGTCTTTGACGGTTGCTTCTCTATCGCGTTTGATGGTTGTCGCGGGCAAAGGTTATAATTGCGGAAGTGCTTCGAACGCCAGAGAAGTAGGCATAGGCATATCCTTTGCGAGACAAATTATTATTATTAGTTTTCCCAGGCAAAAAGGTATTGGAAACCGCCTATGTTCATATTTGCACTGTTAGTCTAAGCCTATGTAAGTAAGTAAGTAAGTAGTTTATTCGCCACAAAATGAAAATATCGAAAAGTCGTAACACTTGTATACCGACAAATTCAGATGCGGGCTACCGGTGAAGTCACACAGGACTCACCTCGCCGGTCGCCCCTCTATATGTCTATAGAAGAAAACTCAATGGTCAGTGAGAGAGTTGGAAATATATTGAGACGTTACAAGTTATAACAACGTAGGCCTTTTATAACAGGCTACCGCTGTAAATGTCTAAAATGTAGTCCTCGGCCTAATCCTGCATGTTTGTCTGTATAGGGACCGTGAAGCCTTTTTATAGCGGCTGTAAAAACTATATATGCGGCCTCGACACCCACTTGCTAGTTTTTTTGGTTAATTGGTCGGGTGGGTAGGCCTAGAACCTTAATTCGCAATCGCCCGCCCGTTTCATTTAGGTCCTCGTGAGCTTTCCTTCTAGACATGGTTTCGTGTCAGCTTAGAGCAGTGCAAATATGACCAGAGGTGGTTGCCTATCCGAGATTTAGTCTCTGGAAATGAGTCATGCACAATCGGATGCGTAGGGGGGACGGTAGGCCTAATGAAAGACGAAAACGCTGCTTGCAAAACAAGAACTTGTCAAGAAGAGCACGCATGAAAATGCTAGCTTTTAATAAAGGAAGAAGTGGGCGATAGATGAAAATGTTGATTTAACCCGTAACAGCCTAGCAAAATATATAGTCTACTATGCCCCGATTCCTTGCAATTTTACCATAAATTTGCCTATACAGTAAAAAAAATTGAACTCGTGATATTTCAGTTAGGCTAGTTCTTGACGTAGTGTTCCTGACGATCACGCTTCGCCGCCATTGTGTAAACACGCGATTTAGAAACCCGATTCGATTGGTTCATTTAAAATGCAAATAATAGGGATATCTCCACTTATTTCCACGCCTAATAATATTATCTTGGCCTGTATGGCGTAAAATCTAAAAAAAATATCAAGACTGATTGGCTAAAAACGTCATTTATAGCAGCGGTTCCGTACTACCATTTACTACCATCTCGGCACGACCCCCTAGGCAGTGGCGGATCCAGGGGGGGCCCGGGGGGCCCGGGCCCCCCTTAGCCATAACCCTAACCCTATTTTTTCCCGTAAATATAACCCTAATTTCAACGCTAACCCATTTAAAAGTAATAATAAATTAAAATGAAATCCAAAAGAATGAA
>JAQFXW010004237.1:0-11221 GCA_034693945.1 Dendrobaena attemsi
TGACGACATCCAGGCCGTTGACTCCGTTCAGCTGATGTACAGAGCCATGGCTCTCTCTGCCTGGCGTGCTTCTAATTGCCTCCTCTTGAACTCATCTAAAACGCAGTTTATATGGTTGGGTGGTAGTATGCAGTTGTCCAGGGTTGACCGGGGTCTGATCACTTATTTATTTAACCGTGGCTGGGCTGGGAGCGCCTCTGAGTAGGTTCTTTGAAGGGCGCTATGTAAATTTCCGAAATTAATGAATGAATGAATGAGTGTATGGCTTAAGACATCTAGATAATCTCACCAATTGCCAGTCTGTAGTAGAGATCGGGTAGTTTCAATTCCTCCAAGAGAGCCATATCATGCAACTACAAAATTATTTCAGTGTTTAACACGATTTTATACGACAGACAGAGCTAAGGAAATCCATCAGAGCAAACAGTACTAGTAATAAATGTAATCAAAAGAAAATTACATCTTCTACAAAATTTAGACATCATGTAACTAGAGAAATGAAGCATAAAATTGCTATTTGCTAGACCATTATCAATGAGCTATATTGTTTTGTCACTTCTTATACCAGTATGTTATTAGACAATTCTTTTCTTCTGTTGTACAACTAGAATCTTATTAACTTTTAGTAAAATATTTGACTTGCAATGTGCAAAGCAAAACCAGTACTTTCATGCAGAGTTACAACACACATTATTATCAAAACGAAAGAGGCATACACTAAGACTCTAGGCCATCCAATGAATAAAGCAATGTAGACATCACTTTTTAATAACAGAAGTGACTTCTAAACAATGAGGAATGCATTTAAAATGTTTAAAACTACGTTGGAGATATGGGTAAGGGCATTCATTAAATACAACCAAATGACACTGACTGACCAACAACATCAAGGCTTTTATTTTAACTTAATGCTATAATGATTCAAAGTATATCATCTGCCTAAATCTTGACCAAATCCCAAACTTATTATACCTGCCAGCTGATGTCAAGGAAGTGTAGGGTGCATGCCTGAATGTAGTCATAGCACTGTACACATCTAAAACAGTAACACATCTTTTGTTTTGTATTGTTCAGAATGCATATCATGGCATTGTTGTTTTTTGGGGTTGCAATAAATAATGATTTGATTTGATTTGAAAGTCTGCTTTAATGTATGCATGCAAATGCAATGGCTACAGGAAGGGGGCAAAGAGAGGAGTTTGAAGTAGTTGCTCTAATGACTTTCGGCCTTAGACATAAGAACTAGCAAGGGGAAAAGTCACCCGTCTGCGGAAGAAGTCTAGATCCGCCTCTGTGACTAGCTGGCAGCGTCTCTCTATAAAAGTATTATTTATCACGGTGGTTTTCTGTCTTTATTTCAGTACTTGGACCAACTGTTCCACAAGGACCCGAACTTGGGCAAAGACTACCACGGCCTTCAGGTCCGTCTGTACGCGGAGTTCGATCGGCCGAAACTTCTTCCGTTTCTGAAGGCGAGCAACTACTGTTCGCTGCAGCAAGCCCTCAAGGAATGCGAGGAGAGAAGCTTTCACCCGGAGAGGATTTTCCTACTCGGTAGGTCATCTCCGCGAGATTTCTACGCTGCGGTCTCTCTCTTCATTTCGTTTGCTCTCATCAGAACTGTGCTGAATATAAATCTGCTTCAAGTAATAAGAAATCTATTTCCAAAGATTTCTCATTAATTAATTAATTATTCACAAATTTCTATACCGCCCCATCAAGTCTCCTACTACTCAGAGGCGGTCCCGACTACAGCCCAGCAGTGTGTCGGAGTTTACACGCGGAAGTGCCACGAGCAATTGTGAGTGAAGAATTTGCTCAAGGTCCTTATGTGGCGCGTGGCATTCGAACTTGCGACCATTCGGTTCCAAGGCAGCGACCTTCACCACTACACTACCGGGCCCCACTCATATTGAGAATGTGGTTTAATTATCACATAGGCCACTAGAACCTTTAGTGGTCACCGGCGAGTCTGACCACTCGACGGGGGGGGGGAATAAAGTGACAGCGACGGGTCTATTGTTCTCCGAGTCGACGAAGCCTAAGACTACGCATTCGACTATGACAGCGTCCAATGAATCGACTGAAATGCTAATTCGACATGATTCGTCGCTGTCAGAGACAATTGAGAGTCCAAAATGAATTTTAACATTTTTTGCCCAGTCAAGGCTCTGGCATCTGTCTTTATTGAACAGTGCAATACTGTTTAGATCGAATGGGAAATACGAAGCAGGCGTTGCAGCTGATAACGAACGAACTGAAAGACGTCAACAAAGCGATCGACTTCTGCAAGGAGCATGACGACCAAGAGCTATGGGAGGATCTGATCAACTATTCCACAGAGAAACCATGTACGTTCGTCAAGACTTCCTTCGTCTGCTTTTCCGGATCAATGTAGCTACCAGTGTTATTTCCATTAACTGAAACTGTAACTGAAATAGCATAATAACTGAAAATGAAAAATACTGAACAACTGAAACTGTAATAGAAACTGAAAAACAGACACTGTGTAACTGAAAAGTCACTTGAAAGAGATTTCTTTAGCACAATCTTGGAAAGAATAAATATACAATACAATAGAATATGGTTTAGTAATAGACCTACTTTTTGCATCGGTTTTTGCAATAAAATAGGTTGATTTAGATTCTAAACTGTTTACGAGTAATCCGTCGAGTATTTGTTTACAGTTTGTTTACGTGAGTTTGACGGATGTTTTGTAATTGTGTTTAGCTTTCATTTCTGGTCTGTTGAACAACATTGGAACGCACGTCGATCCAATTATTCTCATCCAGAAGATCCGTCAAGGATTGGAGATTCCGGGTCTCAGGAACTCCTTGGTTAAGATCCTTCAAGACTACTATCTTCAGGTAATCAACTAAGATCCAGTTGTCAAGGATACTGGCTTGGAAGCTATTGCCGTAGAAACCGTTGTCGTGGAAATGGTTGTCATAGATATGCACTTTCTTTCAAACCGTTTGTGTTTCGCTCCATAATCCTTTGAATTCGATGAACCGTTTCAAAGCAGTTTGTTATCCGTACAGTTTTCAAAGTCTCAGGTTCAAAGGGTTAAACTCTGAACTTTACATGACGTTATTTCAGAGAAAACTTCTAAAGTGACTGCTTTAAAATCAGTCTCTCTTTTTTTAAATTACTTTTTTTATGTAAACTGTTGTAAATCGGTGGTTTTGTTCCGGTGTGGAATTTAGATTTCGCTGAGAGAAGGCTGTAAGAAGATCCTGGTCGCCGATTGTTTTCACCTTCTCACGCGGCTAATAAAACTGCAGAAGAAAGGAATACACGTAGAAGGTGGTCAGCCTCAACTCGATATTACGTCCAATCTGCTCATTATCTCCTATTCTGTTTATTCTGCTCAATATCTTCTCTGTCTCTCCTTGTATTTATTCATTCTACTCTGTCTCTGTCTCTTTCTCTTTCTTAATTCCTCCGCAACTTTAGAAGTTACTAAATAAGTGATTGCAGTTACCGTAGAAATTCAGAGGCTATATGTTTTAAATAGAATTTGAAGAAGCCCAGTAATATTTTGATCACAAAATTCAGTTTTGCATTTGATATATATATAATTATGAATTATATATTAAGGAACTGCTGAAAATTACATTTTGTCATTCTTTCAAATATTATTGAGAATTAGTCTAATTATAAAGTTCAATTATTGAAATTGCACTTTTTATAGTTATTTTTCATAGGTAGAAGTAAAGAAGTTGTAAAATTACATGGATATAATGAATTGTAATTAAAAATCGCTTGTGATACTTTTCTCATCGGTTGTAGAATCTCAAACTTGTCTGGTTTGCCGCGAGCGAATAATCTTTGCAAGTAAGCTTAATTCAGTTTCCGATGCTTTAAAAAATTATATTAAATTTAAAGATATGCAGAAGTCCAGTTGTTACTGTATGATCAGTAAATAATAAATCAGTGTGCATTGCCTTAACTAGTAATTTTAAATCAATGTAGACCATATATTTTTATTTTTTTATTTATTTATTCACACATTTCTATCTCACCCATTCAAGTCTCAAACTACTCAGAAGCGGTCCCGACTACAGCCCGTAGGTGTGTCGGAGTTTACACGCCGAAGCGCCACGAGCAATTGTGAGTGAAGGACTTGCTAAAGGTCCTTACAGGGCGGGTGGGATTTGAACCACATATATATATATGAGGAGATAGATGATCAGAGATCCTCTTAGTGTAACAGAGTAGAACCATAATTGATCTTGAAGCATCGGTGAATAGAGTTAAAGAGGTAATTGGTCGTTGTACAGCTTATTCAAAGAGGATCGGCCGACTGCAGTATTGTTATCTATGACCGCCATTCTAACTGGCAGTGAGGGTCACTGACTCCTAAAGTCCAACCTACATTATATCTCTGTAAATTTATTTAATACATCCAACGCGGGGTCATAATTTGGTCATCCACGAGACAATCTTAAGGAACATTCGATGGGGTTTACAGTGACAACAACGGGTCTATTGTTCTCCGAGGCGCTGAAGCCGTTCCGTAACTTAAGCTCTCCATAGCGCTTTCTTCACCAGCGGTCACCGCTGGTCTAATGGATCACAACCTGTGCTGAATCGACTCAGATGCTAATCAGACACGCATCACTGCTATCAAAGGAGCTCCTCTCCTTCCGGGTTTCGCCGGTGCCTGAAGACTATGTTGTTTGCCTATGGCTTTATTCCATCGGGTTGGGAGCACCTCTGTTGAGTTCGCTCTGAGGGGCGCTTAATAAATTAAGATTTACAATTACAATTACAAAGACCTTTGAGACGCCATGGTCAATTGAAGCATTGTTTGCCTAGTTAAGCCTCCAGCCGCTATCAATAGCAAACTCTGAAGGACGCAATATTACGTCCCTCGTGTCCAGACAAATCTGATTTTGGACGTATTGCTGTGTTGCTTACAGTCAATGTGTTAGAAGCCACTGCATCTATTTGTAGACGCGAAGTTTGTGACTACGGTGCTCGTGTACTATTGCCATCACACGTTCCACGAAGACTGTCTTCCTTCGGGAAAGAGCGTGAGCACTGAGCAGTTCTTTCTCTTCGTTTCTATTTTTCTTATTTATTCACATTTCTATACCACCCCTTCAAGTCTCCTACCACTCAGACGCGGTCCCGACTACAGCCCGGAGGTGTGTAAGAGTTTACACCCTGAAGCGCCACGAACAATTTCGAGTGAAGGACTTGCTCAAGGTCCTTACGTGGCGGGTTGGATTCGAACCTGCAATGGAAGGCGGCGACCTTCACCACTACAGCACTACTACTACTTGTTAATTCCTTTGGAATAATGAGTAGAATTTCGAAACTTCCATTTTTTCATTCTCACATTATATAACGTTGAGCGCTTCTGAGTAGAGATCTTGAAGAGGCACTATATAAATCTTGATTGATTGATTGATTGATAACGTGGTGAGGAGCGATAATATTGTAAGCGTGTACAATAGTTTAGTAGTTAGCAAGCGTGACTGTAAACTGGGATAGCAGAGTTTGAGATTCTCACCAGGGCAGAAACTTGTTTGAGATTTCTGTGCCCCAGACTCGACCGTAAGAGTAGATGAGCAAGCTCAATTCAGTGGGATGATATGAGGGCGAGGGAGAGGACTGTGATATCAGAGTTTGAGATTCTCAATGAATCAATTCAATTCGTCTCTCGTTAGTCAACGCAAATAGAAATGGGGTCACTAGCCAATCCCTTGAATAGCTGACATGGTTAGCATTTCAACTGCTATTCTTGTTCAACGCTTTAAGAGGCTTCTTACGTTGAGGCGCGTGCAATGTTTATTCTCTGTGTTGTCTGTTTGTGTTATAGAGGTTCTGTCCAATTTGCAGTGCACAGAGACGTGTTATGGGCAGTTAGTGACGTCACCACAGACTTGCGCATAAAAGAAATGCAGGACAAAACGCACGGCACGGCTTGGAGCATCGCTTGCATCACGCTCTCTGTTTAAAAGAGTCCTTTACTCATGTTATTGGATTTCCATTTTTGTTTCTTTGTGGCGATTGAGAGTTGTTTCTTTGGATTGATGTGCTGGATATGTCGTCTTGATTGAAATAGAAAGAGACATCGCCTTGTGCTCAAATATTTTTTTTGATTATAAATAAACTGCACATAATTGCCCATAATATTATTTTGTGTCTTTTGCTTCTCGATATCTTTCCATCTTAACAGACATCGCGGACTGTAACTCGGCCACAAATTAAGCTTTGAAATATGGATGACTTCCTTTTCTTCTGAAGAGACATCCCAGGCTTATAGTGAACTTGAGATTAATCGAAGCATTGTATTTCTTATCTTCAAGGTGAAATTTGCATGACCAACAACACCAATAAGTGGCCCCACCGCTTTTTGAGATGCCCCCCATGTCATAAAACCTTGCTGAAGAGACTATCCAGCAGTGTCTAGTATTCTAGATTTCAGTTTATATACTTCAGATATAAGAGGTTTCACGGAAATGGTTTATATTGCAGTAATTTGACGACTGTTTGTATATTAATTTAATCAGTACGATTGTCTCGTGAAAAGGTTCTGTGTGAAGTGCATAAAGCTAAAATTTGTGCCATGTCAATTTGTTATCTAGGGGTGAGTCCGTGGCTTAGTGGAGAGAGCGGCTGGTCGATGAGCTGAGTCAGATCCAGAGGGCATGGGTTCAAATCCCACTCGGGGCAGTAATTTATTTTAAGTGTCTGTTTGCTGGTGTTTGCCGCTTTACTGTTGTGTGGCTTGTCTCGTGTCTGTTGGAAAATAAGATCGTCCACCCCCACTTCTGGTTTGGCCGTACCAGGAGTGTTCCAGCACTTAGGCCATTAGTTAAGTCGAACCCGCTATCAAGCCGACCTGCGTGTCGTGCTATGCGGGCCGTATTTCGTATAACCTGTCTGTAATCATACTGCCTTTGTCAATATGAATATAATAAAGAATATAATTATTATTATTATTACATAATGCAGTAGCAGCATCCAATTTGTTGTCTCAAGTTACCACGCATGCTTTCTACAAACCGGTGTTCTAAATTGTGATGCATGCGAAGCGCTCGGAGACGGGATATTGTCTCAAATAGAACCGACTATAAAGAGTGACCGCCTTAATGCATGTAGGCTAATAATAGTTGTGGGTTTTTATTTGTTTGATATCCAATCAAACGAGGACTTTATTGTAGATCAGAACTTCAGTCGGTCGACTTCAGACCTCATCATGGCTGACTGTTTACACTTTTCTTATTTAGTTTCTATGCATTTGCCTGTGGTAGAGCAGAATAACAATGTTGGTTAATGGAATCTCTGTTGCTTTGAAGAACGTTGCACGGTTGTTCATATGCTGAAGCAACAGGGTCCACACAGGGCCGGATTAACCAGTATGCTCAGAGCATGGGTCCCCCGCCGACAGAGGGCCCCCGAAGGTGGAACGATGAACATTATTACCTTACATAATTTGTATAAAAGATTCAGTAGTAGCTTTCGTCTAAACAAGAATTTGCATTAAGAAATTACAACTTTTAAGTCTCTTTTTAGCTCAATTTCTTTCTGGCAACACCATGTCGTGTTATCTTAAATGGAATTATTACTACAGAATAATTTATTAATCACTTTGTTTTAACTACAAGTTTCTTTATACGCAAGACTATTTCGAAGCATCCAATCTTTTCGTGTTCAGTTCGATATGGGAGCCTCTAAAATATTGAGCATGGGACCCCCCGAATACAATTAGCATGAGGCCTCCCCAGAGGTTAATCCGGCCCCGAATCTACAGTTGCGCCCAGTGGAAAACAGAAGAGGTAACATTTTATAATGTATCCTTTTCAGAAATAGGGAGGAAGACTGGTCCGGGGATGGAAGATTTTTGTGAGGAGAGAAGTGTGAGGTCATCAGTTTTTGACCCCGGCTGCTTGGGGAGGGGGGGGGCTAGAAGCCTCTGACTATCCCATTGCTCAATAAACGTCCTGTCGACTCCTATGTGCTAACCCGAATATGAAATCAACTATGAATCAAGTCAGAAGGATTGTTGAAAGGGTAGTCAGTGGATTGATAACAATTGGAAACGGGAAATAATAAAACATTAAGGGACGTTAATTTAGTACAGAATAAGAGCAAATCTAATTGGTGGTGTAAGAAGAACTCTACTTACTTATTGAGAGCAACTCGCGTTGTCTGCTCCGTAGGGCACCAGCGTATTCAGGCTTTGTTGACAAAAGGTTCATCAGCAAATGATCATTTGATGTCAATTAATGTTTAATTAAATTAATTGATGCTTATTAATTACTTTTTAATCAATTATATCAATGGCCTCTGTTAAAGTAGCCGTCAGAGTACGCCCTCTGAATGCCAGGTAATTTTTAAAGTCTTCTTAAATGAACATTTGACACGATCAATTACTTTTTGAGGCTACTCGTGATCCGTCGTCATCGTAAAAACGAAATCTAAAGATGCCTACAGCTTCCCCAAAAAACTACTTCACACGAGGCACATTTATTAGAGACGCTTGATCTAATCACAATCCATCAAGTTGGCTTCAAATTCACATTCGGATATTGGATATTTTTTTTATGGAAAGCCGCAGTTCACATAAATAAATAATTTCGTTTTTCACGAATTTTCGTTTCACAAAACATTCTCACAATTTGAACAACAGTTAACAGTTATTCACCTAGGCAATCAGGAAATAACTTCAATGTGATTTTATAAAGTAGACAAAGTTGGGCCTGAACACAGGGAAGCCATTTTCACACATGTTCTCACTATCAACATGAGATAACTGATTTTATGATGTTGGTAAGTATGTCGAATATGGGCTTGTACACGGGAAGCCATTTTGACACATTTTATCACTATGAACATGAAATAACTTATAACTAAAGAGAGTTTATCTTTGTATCATCAGTTATCCACAAAGGCAATCGGATAATAATTTTAATATGATTTTATGATGTTGGTAAGTATGTCAAATATGGGGAAAACATTTTCATACATTTTTGCACTGTGAGTATGAGGTAACCTATAATACCTGAGAGTAGTTTTACTCTTCCTATTATGAGCTAGTCACCTGGGCAATAAGAAAATAATCATGATATGATTCTATGATGTTGGTAACTGGTAAGTATGTCAGATATGGCCTTAAACATGTGAAAGGCTATTTTCTAATATTTTCTATGAGACAAATAAGTGCCTACAGTTTTAAAATACGCTTAGCGTGGCGGCTAAAACTATAAAGTTGTCGATAAGCCCTGCCCATGTTAGAATAAGTTGACACCTGTTTATTTTTAAAGACATAAATAGTAAGTATGAGGACAGTGGATGTGAACTTTTACTTCGGTGGCAGATATATTTTTAGAGCGTCGTCTTCATGGTGACAATAGTGTTAAGTTTTCAGTTTTGATTAATAACTTAAAATTGTTGTTTGTTTGGTATAGAGAGAAAAGTCTCGACAGTGAAGTGATTATCGATATCGCCGGAAAGACGATAACCGTCACAAATGCAAGGGTTAGTTAACGCTATCTCCTACCTTCAATCACTCATTCATTCTAAGCATTTGTATAACACTCCTTCAAGAACCTACTCAAAGGTGCTCCCAGCCCAAGCTCACCCCTTTAAGAACCTACTCAAAAGTGCTCCCAGCCCAAGCTCACCCCTTCAAGAACCTACTCAAAAGTGCTCCCAGCCCAGGCTCACCCCTTCAAGAACCTACTCAAAAGTGCTCCCAGCCCAGGCTCACCCCTTCAAGAACCTACTCAAAGGTGCTCCCAGCCCAGGCTCACCCCTTCAAGAGCCTACTCAAAGGTGCTCCTAGCCCAGGCTCAAAGTAGAAAGACTTTAGTGATTTGTTGAAACCCAGTCCAGTTATCAGATAGTAAGGCACCACTTAATTCTAACCGTGGACACTGGATTCTGATTTATAATGGATCCGAACTTGGAGTCTGACCCAAAGCCACTGGACTTGAACTTAACACAGTCGCCGCAGAGGTCAGTTTGGGTCAGACGCGAGACACCCCCTCAATCTTTTGGTGCCGGTAAAGTGACACCGACGGGTCTATTGTTCGCCGAAGCGGTGTCCTAATTAAATTCTGAATAGTTTCGCTCGAATCGCCACTTGTCTAATGGATCGAAAAGACTAGACAGAGGGCGTTGAGAGCCTGGGCTGAATCGACTCAAATGCTAATCAGACATGCGTCACTGCTGTCAACGACCATTGAGTGGTGAGGACCCATTGTAGCATTGTTTTAGGCATATAGACGCGGTCAATAGGGAACTCTGAAGGACGTGTATTTACATCCCTCGTGTTCAGACAAACCTAGTTTTGGAAGTATTATTACGTCCCTAACAGTCAACGTGTTAAGTTGATTACTCAATCGGCTGGGTCTGAATCGAACCTTCGGACGCAAGGCATCGACTATCCCACTGCTACACACATGCCCTATATGCTAGCCCGAGATGTTAAATCTCTGAGTGTCGGCAGGCATTGGGCTCGAGCTCGGTCCGTGCAAACACACGACCGGCGCGCTCCCAATGTAGCTAACTAGGCTAATAAAATGATAATCACATTCTTCTAAACTAAATATATTAACGTTATGGAGCAACTTTCGAATCCAAGTCTTCGTCTGCCAAAGATCAGTATCGAGTCCTTGACTTGAGTACTACATCATTGGTAACAGGTGGTCAAAAGAAGGTTAGATGAGATTATCCTTCATTCGATTTCATCTTAATGTATTCACAAGCACGACTTTAATGTCCACAGACAGTTGAAAATAGTCCTGGTAAGAATTAGTGGCTATCAAGAAGCACTACTTTGCTGGTTGGCGAGCCTGTCTCTCTCTCGGTTTAGTTCATCAAGTTTCTTTAAGTTTAATTGGAATTCCAAAGGTTTGGTTATTTCTAGGTTCCGGATCACACGCTTGGAGACCAGAACCGAGAGAAGATGAAGGTCTTTACTTTCGACCATTCTTATTGGTCTGTAGACCCAGTGGACTCTCACTACGTCTCACAAGGCCAGGTCAGTACATCTCTTGTGTCGTAAGGTAATTGGAGAAATAGTTGAAGAGGAAGAACTGAATAAGGCCAGTATGAGGACGATAAGAAATGACGCTTACTGTAATTATGGTAGAAGCAAAAGTGATTTTTGACTGGCTATATGTTATTCTAAACCATATTTCTCGATCTTCCGATGTCCTCGTGTCGCGGTGTCCTCGACGTCCTCGATGTCTAACTAACG